>SNQJ01S0221768.1:0-11184 GCA_010110895.2 Picea sitchensis
AGGCCATTAGTTGTAATTATACCTCCTAGTCTCCTATATATACCAAGGAGACATTTTCATTTTGAATCATCTTGTACTTGAATATTTAAGTGGGGTAAAAGGAGGTTGCCCCCTCGAAGAGGCTTATTATCTGAAATTATCTATGTTTCAAGGCGTTGAGTACTTTTCCTGAGGTTTTTCCATGCTATATTGATGTTTGGTTCTTAACATTCTTGTGCAAGGATTCCATCTCTTCGACCATGGCGTCCTTCCAGAGTTTACCCTCTGTCGAGTCGACTGCCTCACCGACCGACTTGGGCTCATAGCTGATGGTAGTTAGCATGGATGTGGAATGGAAGTCGGGTGGATTATACCTTTCAACTAGTTTTATTATTCTTTCTTACCTCCTTACCACTAGAGTTAGTTGTTCCACCTCTTCCTTATATTAATTCAAATCATCTAAATCATCTTCTTCGTTCCTTAATTCAAACCGCACATTCTCAGTATTATTCTCGGTCTGAACATCTTCCTCAAGCTCGAACTTACCTATGCATTCTCTGAATACCACATCTCAACTATACATTGTTCTCCTTGATGAAAGATCCCAGAGCTTATATCCTTTCATTCCTTCTTTATATCCAATGAAAATACATTTGACTACCTTCTTGTCCAACTTGCTCCTCTTCTCCTTGGGAGCATGCACAAATGCATCAAATCCAAATACTTTGAGATGTGCCACCGGAGGATTCTTACCTGACCATACCTCATGTGGATTCGTGTTGAATGGTGCTGAAGAAGGAGACATATTCATTAGATATCTTGAAGTGTCAACTACCTCCGTCTAGAATTCGTGTGCGAGCCCAACACCACTAGGCATGCTCCTTTCCTTATCCATCAGCATTTTGTTCATCCTCTTAGAAACTCCATTTTGTCGTGGGCTATATGGTGTGGTATGTTTTCATGCTATGCCACACTTCTTACAGAACTGATCAAATTCCTTTCCACAAAATTCACCACCATTGTCACTCCTCAACACTTTAATCCTTTTCTTTGTCTGGTTTTCCACAAGAGATTTAAACTCCTTAAATCTCTCGAAAACTTCTAATTTCTTCCTCAAGAAATATATCCATGCCTTCATGGAAAAATAATCTCTGAAGGAGTGTTGAGTTCATTTCCCTCTTCCGAAATCCCCCCCCCCTTTTCTATTTTCCCAAATTCTTTTATCCCTTTCTTTTCCCTCTTCTATACTTACCCGTTTTTCCCTTTTGTTTTTCCCTTCTACTTTCCCTTTCTAGTTCTATACTTAGTTTTTTTTTTCCAGACGATGGTTTCCCGAGTTGGCGGACTTACGGATCTTCACCTACATCTATAACCTCACATCACGATTCTAACCAACCGGCTTGTTGTTCCATACTTAGATGATTTTATGATCGTGGGTTTCCGGGTTAGCGAGATCGAACTCTCATGCCCCCATGTTCTGTGATATACATCTTGCATTCACAATCTACATTTTGACCCCCGGACTCCCCGAAATTCCAAGTCTCACTCCTCCTACAATGAGTTTGTCTGTCTGACCGTCACGCCATTCTATACTTAACTGATTTTGCACCTCATACCGTCGCAGACTCGCGGGTTCGTGGGTTTCCAGTTTCACAAAAGTCTCAAATCACATTTCACTCTCGTCCGTCCCCGCCACCATCGTGATCTTCCCAATGCACATTTACTATGATTTGAATGACAACAACTCACCATACAGGTTCGAAAGGATTGTCATTAATAAGTGAAAGGCTCGAGGAGATCTCCTATTAAAATGCATTAAACCAGAATTTACGGAGGATTATATTATCCCCCTCCAGCGTTCATTTTAAACATTAGCTGAAGCAAAGGAATGTTCTCATCAACTTATGGCAACAACTTGACAATAGTTCTGTGGAGATACATTGAATATTTTTGAGCGTGAGGAACAATGTTTTCATTGGTCCAGAGCATATTCCTACAACTCATCCCCTTCTGCCCAGAAGGAAGTAATCTAGATGTCTGGAATTGCGCACACAGGTTGTGTCCCATAAGTCTTTGACTGTAAGGATTTGGTCACCTCGTGCACCAAGATATATATTCCAAGCCAACAGACTATTCAGTTGCAGAACCATTCCCATATCTCTTTGTCGCCTCAGGTATTCTGAGCCAATGCTTACCCTCAAGGGTGAAGATTGCAGGAACTTTTTAAATAAGCATCAAAATGGATTGGACCTCTTACCTGAATTCCTAGAGAACCCAACGATCATCCGCGAGGACATCACGAAATTGCAAGTTGGCTCATTTAAAAATTCTTTCCGGGAAATTGCATGGCTTTTCCATTGAAATCTCTTCCTAATTGTATCAATACAAGAAGGAGAAGAAATTATTTGTCATCTTATTTGGTTTTCGTGATAGCATATTGTTGTCAGTTCCCGAGATTATCTGTGTGTAAGAAGTTAAAATATGAATTCGACGCAGTAACCTTCTAGTATCAAACATTATGGGGGCACAAGGCCTCCGAACATTTTTATGAATTTTTTAATGATTTTGTCTCAGTTTTTAAAGGCTTTCTATTTGGAAAGGACACTCCTCGGATGTCTGAATAGGAGAGTATGTTCCTCGATAGGAAGGGGACACTGGAAAAATGGAGAATTATAACGTTATAAGGATTTTTGGTTCCAAGGAAAATCCTTCCTTCCTTCCATGCCACATATCTGAAAAAATGTTTGTTACTGAAATAGAAAGGAAGTACAACTACTGGTTGCATTTTTTCCATGAAAAGAGAAAAAAACAATTCATAACTCTACATTGGAAAGTTGGGGACTTCATATTCAGAAATATGAACAAGATTGATGAATTCGTAGGCCATTTACATAGCCTGAATTTGAAATATGTTGAAAGAGTAAAAGGGTTCAATCCTATCATAATTTTTTTAGAGCATCTATTGGCAGTTGGTTTCAACAATTCTTCATTAATGCTATTCTGAATGAGGACAATGATAATGTCTCAGCCACTCCCTCTTATGACACTGGTGACCCGGAAACGATACTCAACACCAGTGAGTTATACAAGAAGAGAAGAAAAGGTGTGGGTGAGAAGAGTTCCCAATCCTCGACTGTCACTCGAAAGAGTACAAAATCTCGAAGAAGTGCTCCAACGGCCCACCAAATTAAGAAATTAACCCACAGTTCTTCAGGTGGAGGAGGAGATAAGAACCCTCCTTCAAGAAAAATTGAAATTTCCCACAAGCTTCCCTTGAGGAAGAAAATAAAAAAAATTGTGAAAGAAGAGGAGGGACCTCGAGGTGAAAGCGACATCCATGACCTCTCCCTCGAGGATATGGAACTCAAAATTCACATAGAAAAAGTTTTCCCCAACATTGACCATCTAGAGAACACTTCTCACCAGAATCGTCGGATGGAAATAATTGAGAGCAAGACCTTCGAAGAAAAAGAGTCTTTTGTATTTCAGAGCGTTGTTTTTACAACGAGTTTAAAAATTTGATTATTGAGAAAAGAGATGTAAAGAATAAAAAGGGGAAATCTCATTTAGAGATTAACCTACGGAACATGTGGCCTTCCCAAATTTCCCAAATCCATCGAGCAACTGAAGATGCTCTAGATAATTTTGTTGGAGGCCTTGAGGCAGAGAATGTCAGGTAAAGGGAAACTATCAAAGAATTGGAGGAACTTTAATTCCTCTTCCAGTACTTGCTAGTTCTTTGTCAATGATCGGGCTTACCACACCCTCAACAAAATTGAAGGGATTGGAAAGCCTTCTCACATCAGCTAGGGGCTGTGTGGATAATAACATCAAGAAAAGAATGGAATTAATTACAGAGTCTTGGGATATTTCAAAGAGCATGGTGTCTTTTGGAATGAGAGCACACACCTTCCATGAATATTTACAGGCAGATTTGAAAAATGTAGAAGGTTTTTGCATCGATGCGGTTGTACCCTTTGGTTTTAAAGTTACCAATATGACAGAGTTGAGAATAAGAGAGGAGGATATCCCTTCTCCGAACTGGATAAAACAACTAAACACATGCTGGAAGGTAAAGGTTAATAACTTGAATATTATTGTCCAAGAATGTAGCCAAGCCATAACCAGAAGAGAAGAATTATTCAAAAGGTTGATTGAGATAGACCTAGCTGGGAGCACCAATGAGGTACAATACCCCAAATTGATTCTCAACTCATTGTTCTTAACCAATTAGCAAGACTTTGATGAACAAGTTGAGATCTTTAAAGGGTTATCACTTGAAAAATTCTATGTCATTCTTGAGTATAGTGAAGATGACGTGGAAAACTGGCTAGTCGACTATTCAATGAAAAATACAGATATTGAAGAAGCTTTGCAGAATATTTCTATTGATATAAGGGACCTGGAAGGTGAGCTTTTCAATATAAAAATCCGACATGAAATCAATGTGGCACCAATGAGGACATACATCGAGGAGTGGGTTAAAAAGGTTGTCGACGAACTTACTGATGAAGGGAAAAGGATGGTTGAGATGGTTCCCATAACCACTGATGAAAGCCATAAAAGGAAATCAACGAGCAAGTGACAAAAATGAGATACCATCATAGTAAGTTCATACTGATCACATCTTTCTGTCTTTGTCAAGCTCTTCATCCAGTTACGCCACCTCTTTAAATAGAAAGGTTTAACCGAACACTGATAATTTCCTTTTTTCTTCTTACCAGGTCTTGTTGTCTTCCACTGCCCACTTTCTTCTTTCTACAAACTTCATTCTTATACATATTTTATTTATGGTCTGCAGAAGCCCCAATCCCAGTCATTATGACAAACACATTTAAATTTCAGAGAATATGTAGTGAACTATATATTTTTTATAAATTCCAAGAGAGATATTTTGGGAAAAATCTCGACTATACTTTGTAACCCAGTTTTTCTGAATATAAAGTATCTAAGGTTGATCTATCATTATATTCATTTGGTTTTCCCATGTATCACTCTGTCAAAGTTCTCTTATGCATGTACATCATTTTCTTTTACTTTTTTATGTGATCCGACATCTTTATCCCTACTATGATGGATGTGAGGAAATTATGTTTATTTTCTTTAAATGTATGAATGTGTGTTTCCTGGTCCATTCTTAGGAACTTTATTTAAAAAGAAAATAAAAAAACAGTTTTCGTTTTTCTTTTATATATATTTTTACTTTCCTTCGACGAACTTCTATAAAAGTCCCACATTTTAAAAATATCAAACATAGGAGTACCACTTCTATAAAAACGTAGGGGGATTTGTATCCTCATGAGGTTTCCATTTCGGTCCTAACGGATTCAAGAGTCAACATTTTTAGTGACCATACTGGGGACATGAACTAAAAATTCAAAACCTGGCCCAGCGTTTTTGAAAAAATATATGACTTTACCCCAGGGTAATCAACCCCATTTATAAATTGGATTGAATAATCAACAAAGTAGTTTACAACAGTTGAATAATATGGTAATAACAATATCCCATACTTGAGAAGAGTTAGAAGGGTCTTGGAATATCTTATTCCAAGAAGAAGAAAGATAAATCCTCTAAAGACAGAGGAGAGAAGAATGACAAGATCGAAGAAATCAAATATTAGTTAGAGCAACATAATGACAAGGTCAAGATTGAAGCTAGACAAATACAAGGGACCCATTACCAGAAGTAAAAGTAAGAAACTCTTTGTCCTTAGAAGTGAAAAGTCTGATCCTAAAGTCTCCTTAGAAATGGCAGTGAGAGACGAACAACCGCGAAACAAGCATCATGAGGAGAGACAAGGAGGCGAAAGAGATGCCGCAAGAAACCAAATAATCTCAAGTTTTGGAAATAGAAGGAGGGTAAGAGATTCCCCTCTTAATCTCATAGGTGAATAACATGAGATCCATGTTCTCCCTAAGGGAACCTTAAAGGAATTTTCTGAAGAGGGGACAATCGATGCAAAGAGGCATCTTTACTTATTTCTTGACGTTTGTGACTTTCACCAAGTTGAATATGATGATGTCATAGTGAGGTTGTTTCTGCAAAATTTATCAGAAAGAGATTATGAATGGTATACAACATTTCCCAATAGATCCATTCGCTCATTTAAAAACCTTGAAGTTATGTTCCTAACTATGTTTTCCCCTCCAATTGCCTACCATACCTTCCTCATAGAATTCACCCAGATTGGGTTGAGGAAGAACGAAAGGATACGATATTTTAATCTCAGGTTCAATAAGACCTTGAGTAGAATCCCATAAGACGAAAGACCAAATGACCCGATCATTGTCAGTTGTTATAAGAATGCAATTCCCTCGAATGTAAAATATGCCATCAAAACATCCCGAATGGATACTTTGGAGGAAGCAATGACTAAGGCCACTAAGATGGAAAAAATTATGATTGAAATGGGTGCCGACCCTGACATTATACTAAGAAGAGTACAAAGGAAGATGGGAGGATTGAATATTGATAATCAAGGAGCTTCCATCTCTATAAAGAACGAAGAATTAAAACCTCGAGTGGCTCAGAATCAAACGGTCGGAGGAGAATTTTGTAAAGGAACCATACCTGATGTAAAATTTGATCCTGTGGAAATGCAGGAAACAAAGCAAAGAATTGAAATTGCATAGATGAATAGAACCATCAAATAGATGCAGATTGAAATAACCAGACTGAGAAGGGGAGATAATTACATGTCAAACACAAGAATTTTGATTCCCGAACAAAGGAGGAACCCTTCCCCCGAAAACAGAGTTACGTTCAAGAATAATGATGACCCACAAAGACCAAGGGTTCCTAGACAACCTACTCCAAACGCGGTTGTTCTGGATGATGTCTATGATGAGCAATTTATTGAGCAAGAAATTTATTACTTAATTGATGAAATCTCTGAGACAATGTAGATGGATGGATGCGATATGCCCATGTATATATTTGGAGAGGGGGACAATGATCCTAACTGGAAAGAAAATGTCGCCCAGACAAGATGGTTTGTAAATAGACCAAATAATAAAGGCAACTCTGACAAAGAAAAAGAAAAAGAAAAATAAAAGGAAAAAGAAAATGAAAAAGTGTCGAATGAGAAAGTGATGGATGGAACCAAAGGGAAACACATGGCATCAAGCTCCACTCAAATGACATATAATTTCATGGAAGACTTAAGTAAATTGAGGATAACTTCCTTTTACGGAAGTGGTAAATATTCCTCAGTAGAGGCAGAACATCTTGAAGTTCTTGGATGATCCATCAGAAAGAACTAAAGTTGTCGTTACCACTCCAAAACAGAGCCAGAGCCTGTCGACTGCCAAGCTGAGAGGTAAAATTCCTCCCTTCTACATTTCAATTGAAAATCATGATGTTGCACTACATAACTGTTTAGTTGACACTGGTGCGACAAATAATATAACGCCACTTGCGGTCATGGAAGCATTGGGCATGAGTTGCACTAAGTATTGTGAAATTGGTGAGAGAATATATGCAAATGATTCTAGAAAAGTGTCGGCATATAGAGCAATCAAGGAGTTTTATTCTTGGATTACAGCAGCCCTCCATATCATCATAGTTTTCAATATTATTTTGGTAGACATTCCTCCAACATATGGGGTTATGTTGGGAAGAGATTGGAACTCCATGATCGATGGATATGTAATGAACGATGAAAGTTGTATGATGCTACAAGGCAAGGAGGGAGAAATAATTAAAGTACTTCGTGAACCCAAAAAACCCTTCTCCTTCAAGAAGAAGGATAATGAATTAATGGAATATTATATAGATGTCGGGATTAGAAACTATGATATATTGGACATGGAGCACAACGAAATCCTAGAACAAGTTCAAGGATTGGAAGGCCCAGAATGTTTGTTTAAAGGCTACTGGAGAATTTCATTCGATGGAGCCTGTTCTAAATCTGGGAACGGAGTTGGAATTGTTATCATGAGTCCAGATAAGACGATGCATCCCCATGATGTAAGATTGGATTTTCCATGCACGAATAATGAGGCAGAATACAAATCTTTGATCCAGGGCATGATCCTCGCACAAGGAATGAAAATAGAAAATCTCACTGTGACTAGAGATTCAGAGTTGGTCATCAATCAGGGGACCCAAAAGTACAAAATCAAAAAAGAAAGTCTTAAGTTGTATTTCAAAAGAGCTAATGAACTGATGGAATCTTTCAGCTCTTTCAACATCACTTTCATTCCATGGGACAAGAATCACAAGGCCAATTCACTAGCCTTGGCGGCCTCATTATCAAACACAGACGATGTTCGAAGACAAACATCTTTCCAGGTAGAAAGAGATTTTCGGCCATCTGTGCATGATAATATTGAGTACTTACAAGTATTTGAGAATGATGAACAATTGGATTTTTTTTTGTTAAATGATGATGAAGAAGAAGACAATTTCTTGATTGTCATCCCAAAAGACTATATACAAGATGAATATTTTTTTAGAAAAGACGATCATGCGAAGAATCTCCTTGAAGAAGTATCAGTTTGAAAGGTGCAAGAAACAAGAAAAGTCAATATTGGAACGGACAAGTCCCCGAAATATGTCAACTTGGGAGTTGATTGCACCACCAAAGAGGTTGATCAATATGTTGCCTTATTCATAGAATATATTGATGTGTTCGCTTGGACCTATGATGATTTGAATGCCTATGATAAAACAATATTCCAACATATCATTCCTTTGAGGGAAGAAGCTAAACCAATGAAACAAAAAATAAGGATGATGAATCCCAAGATGAAACCTCTGGTAAAACTCGAGTTGGAGAAGTTGAAGAAGGAAGAGATAATTTATCCCACCAGACATTTAGAATGGCTTTCAAATATAGTGATTGTAAGGAAGAAGACCGGGGAAATCCGAATGTGCGTTGACTTTAGAGATCTTAACAAAGCAAGCATAAAAGATAATTTTCCATTGCCCAACATGGAGTTTCTGCTACAAAAAGTTATTGGATTGGCCTGCATGTCTATGTTGGATGGTTTCTCTGGATATAATCAAGTTTTAGTAGCTGAGGAAGATAGAACAAAGACAACATTTATCACACCATGGGAGACATATGGATATGCTAGAATGCCCTTTGGTTTGAAGAGTGTTGGAGCCACGTTCCAAAGGGCCATGGATCATGAATTCATCGGGTTGATAGAAACATTTATGGTAGACTATAAAGATGAATTGACATTGCATTCAAACAAAAGGGAAGATCACATCCATCATTTAAGACAGGTTTTTGAAAGATGTAGATTATACAACGTTTCTCTGAACCCAAAGAAATGCTTGTTCGTTGTGACTCAAGGAAAGTTGTTGGGCCATATTGTATGAAAGGAAGGAATTTACATAGATCCATAAAGAGTTAAAGAAATTAATGAGCTCAATCCCCCGACATCCAAGAAGGGAGTCCATTCATTCTTTGGAAAAATCAATTTTGTTTGAAGATTTTTCCCTGATTACGCAAGCATCGTAAATCATATCAATTTGTTGTTGAAAAAGGAGCAGATATTCAAGTGGACAACAAATACTCTATAAGCATTCAACAATATCAAAGGGGAAATCAACACTTCTCCTATCCTCATTAGTCTATACTTTCAAAGATATTTTATTATATACTCATTTTCTACTGAGGCAGTTGTTGCATCCGTCCTCACTCAGAAAAATAGCAACGAAAAAGAACTCTCGATAAGTTTTATGAGAAAAAACCTACACAACTATGAGTTGAGGTATTCATAACTCGAGAAGCAAGATTTGGCTCTTGTAAAAGCTATAGCACACTTTCAGACGTATCTATTAAACTCCCATGTTATAGATTATGTTCCATCGTCACCAGTCAAGATGATTCTAACTCAACAATTGAGAGAATGGAAATGGGCTAACTGGCTATCAAAAATTCAATAATATGATATCAAGATTAAACCTTTAAAGGCAATCAAAGGAAAAGGTTTATGAAATATCATTATGAATGGGGACTCGGTCGATGGGATCATTTCAATCTCAGTCGAAGAACCATTAGCTAATTCAGAATGGTACAGAGATATCATATTCTACTTCCGGGAAATTCCCTGTCACAATGAATCCCAAGGAGCGAAGGACACTCAAGATGAAGGAGAACCAATGCATGTTGATTGCTGACATACTTTTTAGAAGGAATTTTGATGGTATAATGTTGAGATGTGTTGATGAAAATCAAGCCCAAGGACTGATCAACGAATTCCATGAGGGAATATATGGTGGACACGTTTCACCTACTGCAACCGCCCATAAAATAATTAGAGCAGAATTCTACTGCATGTAAATGTTCATGGATTTGTATGCTGCAATAAGGAGGTGTATGTCTAGTCAATAGTTTTCAGGAAAAATGAAGAAACTTGAGATGTCTTTGCAGCCAATTGTGGTAGAAAAACCATTTTCCCAGTGGGGACTTGATGTTGTTGGGCCAATTAAGCCGAAATCTAGTAAGGGTTGTTATAGAAAGATTTTCCTCACCCTATGAAATCTTGCATAGAAGGCCTTTTTCCATTTCCCTATGCAGACTTATCATCCATGTTTGTAAAATCCAGAGCTAAAAATACATATTTTTCGACATGTGTGTATCTTACCTACTATACAACATGCATATACGCAGGCTGCACCACTACAACATACGTACATCGAGATTTGTTCCAAAAAATGAAAAATGGAGTCGGGTTTCCATGTCACGATAGGAGATCTGTGATCCTTGGCCTTCCACATACTGGAATCATTCTGACTCAGCTCTTTAGTTCCATTTGAAGGCTATAAATGGGCCAATTCCGAGCTATGCAAAAGAGGAGAAAGAATTCAACTTTGAGAGCAAAGTTACTCTGGATAAATTATTTACTTCATATTGAACCTGCATCCCTTTGTCCTTTAAGTCTGAACACAATGTTCAAACCCCAATATCTTCCTTTATTCATTGAGAACCTCATTGTTTCTCTTTTATGAGCTTGCCTTTGGTGGAGGCCCAGCTGGAAGGAACTTAGTTTCTCGGTTCCGAACCGTGCCGACACAGAAGTCTGTAGCATTTTCACTTCTGTTGATCATATATTAATAGAAATACTCTTTTCCCGTCCAATTGATATCTTGCAAATATTTGAATTATTATTCCATGGGCATGTTTGTCATTTTTATTAATAGATTATGCTATTGAATGTGTCGACATAATTTATTATCACCATATGC
>SNQJ01S0221769.1:12233-24867 GCA_010110895.2 Picea sitchensis
TAAAGAAACTACAAGAAGAACTAGATAAGAAAAGGGACACTCAAGAACTAGAACAAATGATCACAAAATTGAAGGTTCAAATAGAAGAAGATAAAAGAATTGAAGAAGCACTCAAATAACAACTAGAAGGAAAGGACAGGATCATTGGAAACTTGGAAGGAAACATTGTCACATTAAGAAAGGATATTCAAAAGAAAAATCATATTCCAACGGTGTATCAAGAGCCCCAAATGAAGATCATATGCAAAAGTTACACCACTGGGAAATTGACGTATCAACTACCCCCATTGGGGCCCACAAACTTTTTTTCTTTTCATATTTTGGGGTTAGGGTTTTGGATTTTACTTATATTAAAAATTCCTTTGGAGCCTCATTGTAACAATATAGTCTTGCAAATGAGAGAGACCGTCCCATCTCTTCTCAGAGATAAGTTGCCACCATTCTAGTGAGTCTTTCACTCTGTATTTTTCAAATCTTTATACATTTTCTCTCATTAATAGAAAATTGTGTATTACTGTATCTCTATGTTTATGGTTGCATATCTTATCCATGTCGGAATTAAATAAAAACGACAGAGAAAAAAATTATATTAATTTGTTGCTTGAGCAAGCTCTCATGTGACAGAGGGAAGAAATGATGGAGAATTTTTTCCACATCCTTCAATGCCTATCGATAAAAACAGACACATATTCATCAAGAGGCCACTTTGGAGGAACATTTCCTTTCAAGGTACAGGTTAATTTTGATATTCCTGTATTTGAAGGTCAGATATATGAAGATGCCCTAGACAAATGGTTAAATCTGCTAGAAGTTTATTTCTTTGTTCACCATTTTTTTGAAAGGGAAAAGATCACCTTTGCACTCCTTAAGGCTCTCCCCCATGTCAAACATTGGTGGGAAAATTATTGGGATAAAATTTACACATAGGAGACTAGAATATATGGGGTCGATCCCACTTAGGATTTTTTTGTGGATGTTGTCAAGGAACAATATTACCTTGTTGGAAAATATGAATACCAATACATGAGATGGACCACGTTGTGGCAAGAGAGAGGCCAAGCAGTTCTGAAGTTCACCAATACCTTCCATACATTGTGCAACAAGCTGGGTATCAAAGACTCTAAAATACATTTGGTTCTGAAATACTACGGGGTTCTACATAGATACATCCAAACTGAAATGGATTTTCTGGACATCTCATCACTCGGTGTTTCTTATCGATATGTTCTTAAAATCGAGCAAAAATTTAGGCACCAGAACAAAAGGGAGTTCGGATTTTCAAATCCACAACAACCAAATTATGAGAAAGACAACCCTAACAAAAACCTTCCCAGAAACTAGTCTAAGACATAGGAAAAAAGGGTCATAGGAAGACGAAGAAGGACACTGGAAAATGCTACAATTTCCACAAAATCCCCTAGAAAAACACCAATTAATCTCACTCAAAACAGTCATTGGTGGATGATATTAAAGACAAGGAGCCAAACCCTAATTATGAATCTAATTATGAAAATACTGGTAAAAGACAGATCATCGATGCAGACCCCACTTCTATTGTCGCAACCGCAACAATTCAACTAGAAAAACCAATAGATCCTGAAGAGGGAGAGAACCTTTTCATTCATGGATGTGGGTGAAGGGGACCTCGCTACATTTTATTGTTGATAATGGATGCCAAATGAACCTCATGTCAGCATAGGTCATCAAACATTTGGGATTGTTGATAACACAGCACCTACAACCATACAATATCGGGTCGCTTTGCTAGGAATGACATATTTGTATCATCCAACAATGTTGATTGTCATACAACATCCAACCCTTCAATCATGAGGTATTATGTGGTGTTTCCCCACTGGAAGTTTGTAATTTTCTCTTGGGCTAGCCATATATGTGGAAGTGCTATGTTTGTTTATGAGTATCGACCTCATAGTGCCATTGTTACTTTGGGGGGTCATCTCTACAAAATATCGTAGGTAGTTCCAACTATTGTCCCACCTAAATAGTGCCACAAGGTAGTATCTCATACTACAAATTCATCTTCTTCACAATGTATTCAAAAGGTGCACAAAAGGACACTGCAACCACTGCATCCTCAGTAAGGGTACCTTCTATCCAACGAAAGAATATCGAAAAGATTGCAACAAAGGACAATGATTCTTTCTGCACACATTCATCTCATGTAACCAGAATGGTTAAAAAGGTCCAATGCATCTAGCCACATGTTCGTGACAGCCTTCAACAAGCTAAGCAACACATCTTCTCCAACAAGGCAAGTAGCTCACCAAGATTCAGATTCAACAAACACTTGTCCCCCAGGAACTCAACATAATAGAGACCATTTCTTCTTAAGGAGGTAGTATTGATCTAGGTGGATATCGGTGACAAACCACCTATTCCATGGGCTTGAAAAACAATTCTCTATCTTGGCAGTTTTTTGGGTTCAAATTTCCGGGGCTATTTTGATGACCTAAACGACGTTTTTTGGGGATTTGAAGCCAAGTGACTATTGGAGGCACATACTTGTGCTAGTCTGAAATCATTATTCTCAGTTAGAAGTTTGCAATGATGTATCAAGTGCCCCAAATGAAGATCATATGGAAAATTTGCGCCCTCGGGAAGTTGGCGTATCAACTACCCCCATCGAAGCTCGCAAACCTTTTGGATTTTCATCTTCCGTGGTTAGGTTTTTGGATTTTAATTATGTTAAAAATGCCTTTGGATCCTCATTGTAGTGATCATATTACTTCAAATGAGTGTAGGCATCACGTCTCTTCTTAGAGATAAGCCGCCACCATTCTAGCTAGTATTTCACTCAGTATTTTTAAAGTCTGTGTACATTTTCGCACATTAATAGAAAAATGTGTATTATTGTATCTCTGTGTTTATTGTTGCATCTATGATACATTTATGTTAAGTTATTGGACATCCACGATATCTTTTTACATTTCTTTATTATATCTCTTCTCACATTTTGTGACGAAAATAATCTGGATCAGACAACTTTCTTATTTACAGTTGAAATGAAATGCAAGAAAGGGTTGTAAAATATATGGCCTACACATAAAGGAAAGTCTAGAAAATATGGTTGATCGTTTATTAACTAATGATCCGATATTAAGTAAGTTTCAGGATGTGTATTTATAAGAGATTCTAGGACTACCTCTTAGAAGGGATATAGATTTCCAATAGATTTTGTACCAGAATCAACACTAGTTTCCAAATCACCATATAGGATGAGTGTTCCTGAACTGCTTGAGTTGAAAATGAAGCTTCAAGAGATATTGGAAAAATAGTATATCAGACCAAGTGTATCTCCATGGGTTGCACCAGTCCTATTTGTGAAAAAGAAGGATGAAACTTTTAGGTTGTGCATTGACTATCAACAATTGAAGAAAATGATAATAATAAATAAGTACCCTTTAACCCGTATTGACAATATGTTTGATCAGGTTGAAGAGGATAAAATATATTTAAGATCAGGTTATCACCAGATCATAATAAAATATGAAGACATACATAAAATTTCTTTTAGAACCAGGTATGAACACTATGAATTCATAGTGGTACCCTTTGGGCTAACAAATGCTCCAACAACATTTATGTGCCAAGTTATGAACAATGTGTTAAGAAAATACTTAAATACATTATTAATTTAACAATACGAGTTTGTTCTATTTACCACCCTCATATGAGGGAGATAGTAGGGGTGGGGGAAATATTAGAGAAAACATAATATGAGGGGTAATATTTGAGAAAACATATTATGTTTTCTCTAATATTACCCCCATCCCCACCCTCATCAAGTTACATTTGAAAACATATTGGTTCTCTAATATTACCCCATCCCCACCCTCATCCTATGTTCTCTAATATTACACTCCATCCCCCACCCTCATCCCCTCATCGAGTTATTTTCAGTCTTTTGTTCTTTTGTTTATATGATCTATATAATTTTTTCTAGGAAGAGTTGAAATTTAATATCATTTTTTTTATAATTTGTTTCATCCAATATTTTATGAACAAATTCCCTATTCAATTGAAATGATTTTCAAACCATAAAATGATAGTATAAATTTTTGATAATTTCTAATTTTGGAAGATCTAACCATATTAAAAGAATGTCTCATTGTCTCCTATTAAGTCCCAAATAATTTTTATTTTTGGCTCACTAAAAATGGTCTTGATCTAGGCAATGCATTATTAAGTCCTAAATACTTTATATTTGACTCACTAAAAAATGGTCTTAATCTAGGCAGTTGATCTTGAAGTTAAGACCATTGTCATGGGTGGGAAATACAATTATAGGTATAATTATATATGTGAAATTATTTCAATAGTTGTTATGAAGCAAACAATCATGTTTAGCCAAAAAGTGGTTGATATATACAGATGGTATCATTTTCCACCTTTAAAATTGATGGTTCTTCTTTTTACTTAAATGTGATTGCTAAATGACAACCAACATGCCCCAGATAGGAATAATAAATAATAAATCAATTATGTATTAATACATAATTAATGTGATATTATTTTACAATATTAATGTATAAAATTTACAGGTTAATGTACCTAATTAAAATATTAATATATTAATTAATTGAAAATTTATTTCTATGTATGTATGAATGGATTGTTATATTAATATAAAGTATAAAATAAAAATACTAATACATGGCATTAATAGATTAATGTATACAATATTGTATTAATTAATTAATAATACATTGAAAATTAATAAAATAACAATTAATAAAATAAAATAATAGTAATACATTATTAAAAGTATTAAAACATTAATAATATATTATTATATTATTGCATAATTTAATGTATTACTCTCATAACTAGTATTAATTATTAGCATATCAATGTATATATTTAATTATTAATAATATTTTTTTTTTTTTTTTTTTTTAATATATTAGTAAATATTAATACATTACGTTAAATACATTAAAGTATTAATATTACTAATACATTATTAAAGTAGTAATATATTGATCTTAATGATGTTAGTTTAATACATTATTAAAATATTAATACATTATTACATTAATGTAATACACATTTATTAAAGTAATAATACAATAATAAATATAATAGTAAAATATTAATACCTTTAATAAATACATTATTGAAGTAGTAATACTTTAATAATACATTATTAAAGCATGAATACATTAATTGACAAATTTAATCTCATGGTTAATCTTGCTGATTTTGGGAGGAAATGTTGATGGCTGACATGTAGAAATACGTTCACCATGACCATGGATAATTATGGTTACCCTATTCACCATGATGATGGTTAATCAGAAGGACCTTGGATTACCAATGTCATGGTTAATTATGGTTGACCATGGCCATGGTTGACTATGTTTGATAGTGTTTGACTATGGATAATTATGGTTGACCTTTCTTTACCTTGGTTGAACATGACCATGTTTGAATTTGGTTGAATATGTTTGACCATGGTTGATAATGGTTAACCATGTTGATATTTATTGTCCATAGATGACCATGACTCACCACGACCATGACTGTGGATGACATTACATTAATACATTATTAATTAATACATTATTATAGTATTAATAATATTAAAACATTAATAAAATATTGATACATTATTACAATAATAATACTAATAACAATTAATACATTAAATGGCATTGATCAACACACTACCAGTATTAATAGACTAATAATGATATATTAATAAACTAGTAATACATTGAGTTTAATGTATTTAGTAATACATTATTAAAGTAATAATTCATTAGTAATACATTATTAAAGTATTAATACATTAATTGGCAATGATTATGCCTGACCATGACCTTCCCTCACCATGACCATGATAATTATGGCTGACTGCGACCATGGTTAAGTCTAGTTGACCGTGGATTACTATGACATGGTTAATCATGGTTGACCATGACCATGTGGCTAACTTGCATAGACATTCCGAAGATGGTTGACCCTCGCTGACCATTACCATGGCCTAATATGGCTGGACTATGGTTGACCATGGTTAACAATGCTTAACAATGGTTAAACATGTTTGATAGCTTTGTTTTCCTCCATAGATGACCATACAGCCAGCATGAACATGGTTAAACATGACTATGGATAACATTCACCATGTTAACCTTAACTATGACTACAATTAACCGTTACATTAACTATGGTTGAATATTGTTGACCATGATCAAGATTATGGTTTAATATAGTTGACCTTGCCCATGGTTGTTCATGGTTTCCATGGTTGACTATGGTTGAACTTAGTTATTTGACGTGGATCAAAGATTAGTGTGGTTTTTCATGGTTGACCTTCACCATAGTTGACTATGATTGAACTTGACCATGGTTGAATATATCGACCATGGCCATGGATGACCTTGGAAGATCATGTGGCATTGATTATACTTGACCATGTTGATTATGCAAGTTTCACCATGGTTTACTATGACACTATGACATTGCAATGTTGATCGGTTTTTGTTCATTAAATTGTGACATCAAGTTTTGCTTTTCACATGACATTGTAAGGTTATGTCATTACATTGCAATATAGGTTTTTTTTTTTACACATTATGTCGCTAGAATAGGTTTGTCACAGCTCAAAAGTGTTGTTCATTACATCATGACATTATAAAATGGTTGTCTCACTGCAATGTTGAGCTATGTTCAATTCACATTACGACATTGGGTTGTTCTCATCACATTGTAACAATAGGGTTATGTTTGTCAGACAATGACATTTGGAAATTTTGTCACATTAAGATGATAGGATGGTGTCACACAGATGATGAGGTTATGGTAATCACATTGCAATGATAAGGCTATGTTCAACATATCATAACAATTGTTAGATTTTCTTTATTTATAGACGTAGTTAGTGTTGTTAGTGTTATATTTTTACTTTGTTACATTAACATATATACTTAAGTGTAATGAGAAGTAACAACATAAACAAGATAAAGAAAAGAACACAAGAGATTTATCTCAGGAAAACCCCAAACGGGGGAAAAAAAACCAACAACCTTTATTATATAGATTATGTTCACAAAGAAAATCCAATTAGATAAACCCCAACACAAGTGCTATCTTAACTGTAATACCACCCTTAACCAAAGAAGATAATTATTGCCAGCAGTAGCACACGCCCTCAAGGAGAAAAAGTAATACCAGAGTGATACTGCATCATCGAGAAATAATAAATGGTATTAGAATACAGTTCCCCCATCCAACTTGCACTCTGATTCTATGTAGCTCGAGAGAAAGTGTAGAAAAATGGAGCCAAGACGCCCTCTATTGAGAAGTCTTCTACTAACTAGACTAGGTTGAATTATTATCTAGACATGTTTCTTATCATTATTACTTTATTCATTTGGGTCCACTTCTCTTCTAGGGTATTCAACATATGTTTAATGGATCCCTTTGCTTCCTAATCTTCCAGATCCAAGAAAGGCTTAGGAAGGAAAGATCTCCAACCACTAAAAACTCTCAAACTCCTCTAGTTTAGGGAGGAATTCTATGATGCCTCGTCCGCTATTCCAATGACTACCTCGTATCATTCTAGGCACTAATTTGCCATAATTCCTTCAAGAGTTCTAATCATCATGCATAGTCTCTAATCAAGAGGTAGCAGCCATCCACATCAATCTATTATGGTAATCTCTATGCAAATCATCTAGTAGCACACATCTACTGCACCATCCAATAGATCACAATTACTGCCAAGTAGTACACAACCACCAATGACACATTGAATCAATCCTAGTGGAATACATCCACTATAGTAGCACAATAACCACTGTTCAAAGTCACACAACCTCTTCTAGAGGAAGACCATCCACTGAAGTAGCACACATCTATTGTTTGGAGTCACACAACCTCTTCCAGTGGAACACATCCACCATAGTAGCACACAACTACTGTCCAGAGACACACAGTATCCACCAGTGGTACACAACGACCGAAGTAGCACACAACTACTATCCGAAGTCACACAATCTTCACCAGTGGTTTACAACCACTGAAATATCACATAGATATTGTTCAGAGTCACGTAGTCTCTGCCAGTGGTACAAAAACACCTAATTATCACAAAGATACTATCCAGAGTCACATATCCTCTTCTATATTGTTACGACTACATGTGTGATGTTTCTTCTCTTAGTAGGTCTGACAGTACATTACCCCCTTTAGTCACCTCACATGACTGACCTAGGGAACCCTTGGCTAGAGGGGTTATTTGACATGATAAGAAATAACACACTTTCCTCTCCACAAGGGTGGACATTGGACAACACTCCAAGCTTTTCCCTGAAGTACTCATACTCTTGACAAGGGCTTGGTGAGAATTTCCTCTATCTACTCATTCATGGATATGTACTGGATCTCAACAAATATTCTCTTCATCATGTCCCGGATGTAATGATATTTGATCTCTATAATAATACCTATCATGGTTGATATAAGCGATTGTTTGGAGTCACACAACCTCTTCTAGCACACAATAAGCGATTAATATAAGCGATTACAAATCATGTAGTAGCACACATCTACTAAAATTTCATCCAATAGATCACAACTGCTACCAAGTAGTACACAACTAATGTCAGTGACACACAATCAATCCCAGTGGAACACATCCACTATAGTAGCACACAACTATTTTTCATAGTCACACAACCTCTTCCAGAGGAACACATCCACCTTAAGTAGCACACATCTATTGTTTGGAGTCACACAACCTCTTCTAGTGGAACACATCCGCCATAGTAGCACACAACTACTGTCCAAAGACACACAATATCCACAAGTGGTACACAACCATCGAAGTAGCACACAACTACTATCTGGAGTCACACAATCTTCATTAGTGGTATACAACCAACAAAATATCACATAGATATTGTTCGGAGTCACGCAGTCTCTTCCAGTGGTACACAAACACCGAATTATCACAAAGCTACTATCCAAAGTCACATATCCTCTGCTATATTTTTACGACTACATGTGTGATGTTTCTTCTCTCAGCAGGTATGACAGTACATTACCCCCTTCGGTCACCTCAAGTGACTGACCCAGGGAACCCTTGGCTAGAGGGGTTATTCGACATGAGAAGAAACAACACACCTTCCTCTCCATAAGGGTGGACATTGGACAATACTCCAAACTTTTCCCTGAATTACTCATACTCTTGACAAGGGCTTGGTGAGAATGTCCTCTATCTACTCGTCCGTGGATATGTACTGGAGCTCAAAAAATATTCTCTTCATCATGTTCCAGATGTAATGATATTTCGTCTCTATATTATTATACCTATCATGGAATACATGGTTCTCGATAAGATTCACACAACTTTGATTCTCACAATGCATCAAAGTTGGCTCCAATTCTAGATCAAATATCCTGTAGAAACTTTTGAAACCACACTACTTCACATCTTGCCATGCTTGTTGTGATATACTCTTCTTATGAAGTATTGAGTGCCATTGATTTCTTCTTTCTGCTCAACCATGAGATCGTGGTTCTTCCCAGACTGAATCAACACCCAAAACTTCTCTTCTGATCCACTTCACTCCCTACCTAATCAGAGTCTGTATATCCCTACAGCTTCACATATCCAAACAATATATATCTCAATCCATATCCAACCATACCATGAAGGTACATCAACATATGCTTTGCTGCCATCCAATGTACCTTTCTAGGTTCACCCATGTGTTGATTCAAGGTATTCACTGTAAAGAATATGTGTAGCCTAGAGTTAACCAGGTACATCAAGGATCTAATCAACTATCTCTACATCGTGGGATCCACCAAATCTTAATATTTGTCACTCAATAGATTTAGATTTATCATCATGGGTGTGGTCATGTACTTGCATTCCATAATCTCAAATATTTGTAGAATATCAACAATATATTTTCCTTGACTAAGGAAAATCTCATCTAATACTTGCCACACTTCCAATCCCAAGAAGTAATGCATTTAGCTTAGATCCTTCATCTCAAACTATGAAGCGAGCTTCCTCTTGCACCCAACTTTTATATTCTCATCTCCTATCAAAAACATTTCCTCCACACGTAGGATCAACGGGAAACCATCCCCAAGCTCATGAAATTATTGTCTAATCTAGTATGTCATGTCTTGGGCATTTGCATAATCTTGTACAAATATTCCTTTAATTTGCAGACATGAGACTCCTTCGCATGTATCTTGTGCTTGCTCTATGTACACTTATTATGGATAAAGTGTCTCATCAAAATATTATCCCTCTTTCTAGGAGAATCCTCAGGCCACAAAGCAAGCTTTGTACATCTCTATGCTACCATCTGCAGCATGCTTGATCTTGTAGATCAACTTGGAATTCACTACTGGCTTCCCTTTTGGTCTCAGAACAACCTCTCACACATCATTCTTCATTATGGAATGATACTCCTCCATCATGACATCCTTCCATTCCTGCTTCTTAGTGGCTTCTTTAATGGTGGAAGGCTCTGAATCAATGATGTTTCTCATCAATTCCACATAGCTGGAAAACATGTGTGGTTTCTAGAACTGAGGAAAAATCTATATCTCAGTCCTTCTGACAATAACATTAAAAAATATTGAAATCTTCCAAATCAGAAAACAAATAAACATTAAATTGTTAACATTTTAAGAACACAAACAAATATTTATTAGAACACAAATACCATTAAAAAATATTAAAATCTTCCAAATCTAACACAAATAACATTAAAACATCTTAAAATCTTCCAAATCAGAACACAAATAAACATTAAATCATTAACATTTTAAGAACACAAATAAATATTATCTTGAAATCTTCCAAATTGGAACATGAATAAACATTAAATCGTTAATATTTCAAGAACAAAAATAAGAACACAAATAACATTAATATTAAAAGATCTTAAAATCTTGTAAATAAGATTAGGAAGATTAACAAGTTTTTCACAATATGTATTTATATACAAATTTTGTGTAATTTCTCATGACTATAACCAACATATATCCATCTTAACCCATGATCTATCATTGAGAGGGATCAAATCTCTCAAGGTGCAAACCTTTAACCTGTCCTCAAGCTTTTCACTCCAAAACAGGTTTGCACGTCGAGAGATTTGATCCCTCTCAAAAATTGATAGATCCAGGGTTAATATGGATCTATGGTTGTTATTATATGTGTTAAGCCCTACATAGTGGCACATTACCCCTTATTATATGTGTTGTTATTTATGTCATCTTGGGTCCATTAGTTGTAATTATACCTCCTAGTCTCCTATATATACCAAGGAGAACTTTTCATTTGGAATCATCTTGTATTTGAAAATTTATGTGGTGTATAAGGAGGTTTACCCCTTGAAGAGGCTTATTATCTGAAATTCTCTATTTTTCAAGGCATTGAGTACTTATTCCGAGTTGTTTTTTATGTTATTTTGATATTTGGTTCTTAACATTAGGTATCAAAGATCAAGGTCTTAGGGTTTTGCTGCTACATATGAGACACCTTGCAATTTTAGCAATATTTATTTTCTAAAAAGTTCCATAAGGAACTCCTTGGGGAACATTTAGTAGACAAATCAATGTACGTTTTAGTCAAATTTCAACTCCTGAAGCCTTATATTTGCGGATATATATCATATGTAAGATAGGGTTCTAGAATCATCCTAAATTTAGTCATCGTGGAATGTTCCCTATAAAAACATTTATGTAACTTTTTAGACCCTGAAATCCGTAGTATATTCATAGAAATTATCAAGGTATCTATGATAAAAGTTTCATCTTCTGGGTCATCCTACTTTTGTAGATACACCCTGTGCAAGATAGAGTATCTGACTAGTCATATTAACTAGTCTCAAAAAAATCTTCAAGGTAAAATAGTGATATCTTATTTAGTGAGTATCCAAATTAAGTGATACTAGTTGCATTGGATAGTGGGCAATCTGTAGTATTTTTGGTACAAGTTTCAAAATCAAATATAAGATATTGTGACCTTGGCACGCTTTAGAAGTATGCTCTCATGGAAGGGGAAAAAATCAACAAGTTGTGGGGAAGTTACCATAACTTCCATTTGGAACATGTAATTTTGATCAAACCTATGGAATTGCAGAGAAGGCATATCATAGAACTAAAAAAATAAATTTTCATACCTAGAAGGGCCGAAATTTTGGAAATACAATAGAAGAAAGATTGTCTAGTAGAACCACCTCGAAATAAAGGTTTAAAAGTGATACTTGGCCAACATGCCACCAAAAAAGGGAACTTCTGCACCAAACAAGCCTCTAGAAATTTCTACTTGGACTCTTGATGAAGGTGAAGAAATGTGTAGGGAAATAAATGATTTTAAAAAGAAGACAATAACAAAAGATGAACTACAAGGGATGATGGATTCAACTGAAGAAAATTTGGAGGCAATAATGGATACTAAGTTGGAGGGATTAAAAAGGGAGATCATGGAAGGATTAAAAAATTTCCTAATAGAGAGGACACATAAAAGTTAAAATGTATCCCATGAAATTCATGATGACGACACAAGGAAGATGCATAAAAAATGGATAAAATCCAACTTTGGGTTGAAGTCCAACCACTTTCCTAAGATCGATATGAG
>SNQJ01S0221770.1:0-12280 GCA_010110895.2 Picea sitchensis
CCTTTTCTCTCATACTTGTGTAATTTCCACATAGTTTTAACCCTACAACAAATTTTTATATAAAACACAAGATCTTTCATATCTAAGAGAATTGACTTTGGAAATTTCTACAAGACTAACTTCACACTAGGCCTGGCTATTCCAACTTCATTCTATACTACTTACCAGTCTTTACCATTTCAAAACCTAATACTCCAATCCTTCATACTTGTGTGATTTCAAAAACAAGAGCTACATTATAGCATATGCTTCGAGATGTTTTGTATGTAAAAATTTGAAAATATTACAAGACTGATTTTGAAAAAGGTTTGTAAATTATTCTTCCAAGGCTCATACTTGTATATTTTCTCATTATAAGACAATCCCATTTATCCCTATAGTTTTGTATTCCCATGGATTGATAATTCTATCATACCATTTCATTGGAAATCATATTAACATAGCATACCCATAACACACCCACTTGCATTGTCTCCACTTTGAAGGGCATCTACAGGTTAGGAAATGCGAGCACCGATGCTTGTATAATATTTCATTTTGAATCGTGGAAAGATTTCTATTGATTCTTGCCCCACTAGAAAATCTTACCTCTTACTATTATGGCGTGGAGTGGTGCAACTACCTCTAAAAAGGATGCCATGAAATTTTGTAAGTAATGTGCTACGCCAAAAAAGATTCTAACTTCAGTGAAATTAGTAGGAGTTGGCCATTTTATGACGGTCTCCATCTTTGCGGGATATATCCTAAGCTCCCCTCCATCGATCACATACCCCAAATATACCAATTAATGTTGAGAAAACTCACATTTCTTGAGGTTAGACAATAGTTGGTGCTTTTTTAGAGTCTCTATCACCTGCATGAGATGTGATAGTGCTCCTCCCATGTAGAGATATAACCCAATATATCATTGAAATACACTATCAAAAATGAATCTAAATATGGGTGCAATACATCATTCATCAATCTCATAAATGTAGCTAGTGAATTACATAAACCAAATGGCATGACCAACCATGCATACCCACATTTCCTTATATTGAAGGTGGTATTCCATGTGTCTTCTTCTTTAACATGTACTTGGTGGTATCCCAATTTTAGATCCAACTTGGTGAAGTACTTTGCATGCTACAACTAGTATAACAAATCATCAATCCTGGGTAGAGGGTATCGATTCTTGAATATAATATTGTTCAAAGCTCTATAGTTGATACACATTCACCAAGTTCCATCCTTCTTGGGTACTGTGATAATAGGTGACCCACAAGGTGAGGTACTTGGTCAAATTACTCCCTTCTCCAACTGTTGCTGCAATTATTTCTTCACTTCATCTACTTCCAAAACAATCTATATATATATCCCAATATTGGGTAATGGGGAGTTAGGAAACACCTGTATCTCATGCTCCACTTCCCTCTTAGGTGGAATCCCTTTAGGCTCCTAGAACACTCCTCTGTATGCCTACAACAATTCTTTCAACTGTTGTTTATTATTTTTAGTACACCCCTCAAGGGATACCTTTACTCTTACCGATTCATCACTTGGTTGATTCTCTCATAAGAAAATCAAAACATACTTCTTACTTGATCTAATCAACATTTTGTCTTGGTTGGAACTTACTAATGAGATATTTGATTTACCTTTATGTGCATTAATGGTGAAAAAATTCCCATCCTTGATTAGACAATACTAGTTTTCTATCCTCATGAATATTGCATCCCTCATATACATGTAGGTGCTTCCAAACACTACTCCACACATGTCAAGTGGTACTACATATAACTCCACTTCATCAATCAAGTCTGCACTTAAAACCAATTTTATCTCACATTGTTTCATGACCTTGATCCCTGCATCCTTGTTTACCCACCCTAATGGATATGGGCTAGGATGACCATGAACCTCCAACCCAAGCTTGCTAACTAGATTGATTGCGTTGATATTGGATAATAAGATCTGTTAGAAAAACAAGATCGTGGAGTAAAAAAATAAAAAAAAATGTAGAAATAAAACACAAAAGGTACATAATACAATGGAGACACAGATATATATGGTTCACCCAGTGTGGGCTACGTCCACTAGAGAAATTTCCAGGTCCTTCCTTTTTATTATCCAATAAAAATTAAGGGATACAACCTACAACACACCCGCTGTAAAACAAATTCATCTATGAATATTAAAGCAACAGTAGACAAACACATGCAATAATACACAAGCTTGAAGGAAATAGGCCAAGTGTATTCAAATGAGAACCCAAAGAGAATGCTTATAGACCATGATTTCTACAATAAAAACCTCTCCAATATATCCTCCTCCAACCCTTGCATGAATCTACCAAGATCAAAATGATGATACTCTGACTAATTACCTCCCTCCTTCACCTTGGCAATCCCTCAATATATAGGCTTGAGAGGCACAACCACCATGAGAAAATGAGGGATATGGTTGAGGATATGGCTCCTTGAGGTTTGGATCAGATCCTAAAGTGAATCCAAAACATGAGGGTCAAACATAACCAACCCAATATGAGAGATCTGGCCCATGGAATTAGGTGGAGGAGATCCTCCTTTTCCATCAACAAGAATGACACTCCCCCATAGTGAGATATAAGGCTCCATCTTAGAAGTGGAGATACCCTAATATGGTATAGGGGGCACCACGAAACTCCCCCAACATGGCCAGAGGGATTCCACCCTTCATAAATGCCCAAAAAAGGTCAAATTTGCCAAGGAAAAGGTGTGTTTTCACCTAGAAATGATGGGTTTCTTCCTCCCATATGACTTAGGGGTCAAGGACAATTTTTTTCATGGTTTCAAGGGGTAGAGACATCTGAAAAAGTGAATGATACACTTTGAAAGGTGCATACAACACTTGCGATAGTGCATGCAACACTTATCGAGGTGCATATGTCTCTTTGTGACACTTGCGACACTTTAGGGTGCGAAACACAAAAGTGACATTTTGATGTGTAAGAGATGCCCTCTAAAGTGTTAGTTCAAAAGAGAAATTTATGGTAGAAACACTTTACAAATTATTCAATTGAAGGATGTTGGAGTGGGAGAACCTGGCAGAAGATGCAAACAATCATCAAACAATATTAATACATATTCCATTTCTGAGGCAGGTATACTCATGCTCAGAATACGAGATGAATCAAAGCATGGCCACCGACCAATACACTATGGATCCATGAAAATAATGACTAAGTATATGGCCACCAAAGATACAATGTGGATCCATACCTCCATGACATGAACTGATTACAGCCACAAAAAACAAAACAGTGGAGCTACAAGATGAAAAAACATAGCCACAGATCAATACAATGTGGATCTATGTGTGATAGTATATATAAAAATAATATTTTCAGCATGGTGTTTGTACTGAAATATTTTACATGCTAAAATGATCTCCATCGCAGCCTGGTAAAAGCACATAATAGAGTGAACGCCCAACCCAGGGTCTTCATCCCGATCCTAATTTAGTACGAATATAGGCATGTGAATAGATGATTTGATGTTGAACATGGTATAAACCATTTGATTACCGGTCATTGATGTAAATCATTAACAAGTGCGAGGGAAATCACCAATGATGTCAATGACTCCCAAGGCACCCTAGTACATTCCAACGAATGTGAATAAATGAGATGAATTCGAACACTCTTGGAATCATCCGATCATAGGTCAATGATGTAAACCTACTATCAGAAGCGAGGAGGTCTACCATTGAGGCATGAAGGTCCCAAGGTACTAACCAGTTTCTAAGTCTAATTCTCAGTTAATGTGCCGAAGTCAACATGAAAAGGCTTGTCAAAGGAGGGCATTGATGTATCTCCCATCATCGACATGAAACTAACACATGAAAGTGATGTGAGATGGTGAATCAAATGAGTATGGACTGACATAGAAAATGGAAACTAGTAATATTGCAGATGGATGGTTTGAAGTGAAACTTCCCTTATGAAGCACGACAATTGACTTGGCAACATTGACTCGATGAGTACCAAGAACATAATGTGATGGAAAATAAGAGCACTCTTTGAATGGAATGAAAATTATGATGAAACATGGAATTGGTATGCCTCAGAGACAAGCAGATTACCCAACTGTAAGACAAGACACAAATAGGTACCATGTTCAAGGGAAAAAATAGCTACCATAACGGATTCCAAAAAACTTGAACCACTTCCTTAAATTCCCCCCCCACACAGATAGATGAGTACCTCTTTCTTTTTTAATGAGCTTTGAGGAGGATAAAATATGCTCGGTATAGCTCATCCTTCAGATGAGTCCCTCATCATATCTTTAACAAACCTAAAGAAGGAGGGGTTCGGTCCCATATGGGTCCTTGAGATTGGACGCACATAGGTCCTTCGATGCATAGTCTTACGGGCCCAAATAAGGTAAAATCATTGATTTTTCATGTTTAGAGAGTTTGAAAAGAAGTTAAAGATGACTCCATGGATGAATTTTTCGTAAATTTAGTATCCCAAGCCTGAAAAAAGTGTAAAACAATACATGGGAGAACTCTTCTAATCATGCTTGATTAGAGTGTTCCTTTTGTAATTAGTCTTGCGAGGATAAAAAAGAGATAAAGTAACACTCAAAAGATGCCCTTTAAAACCTTTTAATGAGTGTGAAAGGAAGCAAGTTCACTTGAAAATATTTTCATGTTTAAGGAGTCTAAAAAGAGTTTAAAGGAAACTCCAAATAGTTCCTTTTTCGTATAGCTTTTACGAGTAAGAAAAAGATATAAAAGTATACTCGGTAATCTATTCTCATGTTTGAATGAGCATGATAAATAACAAAGAATAAGCTCAATAACCTATTCTCATGTATTTACGAGCACGAGAAAGAACAAAGAATAATCTCGTTCCATAAAAAACTACTACGTTACGATGGGAACGACCCTCGAACGAGAATCACTCCTAGCAGTGTGTCTCTCTAGAGGTATTTTACCCCTAGCTTGCATGATAGAAGCTAGCGGTTTTTCTCCAGCATGATGTCTAGAGGCTGGTGACCTTCCCCCCAACATCATTTCCTCCGACTCTTCTTCTTCTTTCCTCGTTTAAGTGTTTGGTTACTAATGGGAACATATTCACTAGGCCGAGGAAAAGAAGGTTCAAGTACTCAATCCAGAGTGAGACTTGATTATGATGGAGGTGGGTTTGTTTCATTTTTTATCGAGCTTGACAGAGACAATGAAATATACTTATAAGCATATGTTTAATTTTTTTAATGAGGTTGACACAAGAAAAGAACTATGCTCATTGAGACCAGGTACTACCAAAGGATCAAATAATTCTAAGGATTTTCGCACTTGAGTCGAAATTATATTTAACGTGGAAACCTGTGGGGTAGGAGGAGAAGGCAAAGGAAAAACCCTCATGAACGAGGAATCCTTAAGGAGACCTACTCCTACACTCTCAAAACTATTATGTCCTAGAAAAGGGACATTATTTTCTGCAACATTGTGGAGATCTGGAGTTGTAAAGTCAATTTGGTCAATAGTGATAATTTTTCCTTGATGGGGAAATCGTAAAATAAAAAAAACACCAAAGATGCAAAAACATTCACTGCATAGAACCAACTATGACCAAGTAACAAATTATAATCCAGGGGCACATCAACTCCTTCGATATCGACCAAAACAATTTTACCCTTCAATGTTACAGCAAAACATTGCAACAGTCTGTGAGGGTGGAAACCACATCCATCAAACACTTTCAAGATGGTAGGGGACTCACTAACTGTAGGAGAACCAAGGGCTATCCAACAAGGCAATGACATGATATAGGTGGAGGCTCCCTCATCCAAAACAATGTGATGGATGTTCTTTCCACCAACCAAAAATTGGATTTGGAATTCTAAGTGGTGGGAGAGCCTCTCATTAAAATAATCTAGATTAAATGTAATCAGGTTCGACTCCTTTGGATCCATCGCTCCAATGGATGACAACATGGTTATACGTTGACTTGGAAAGTGTTATATAACTTCGAGGGATGAAATAGAAAGAGGTGTTTGTGCCAAATATTTAATGATATTGTAGTTTTGGGAAGCACATGCATTTGGATTAAATGTCACCTTTCGAATTACGCTCTTGGGCGGGTGCAAAACTGCGTCCGAAATTGGTTTCTCAATATGAAGAGGATTGGAAGATGGAGGAGGAGTGGAACTAGAGGGATGATCAACAACCTTTCCTTTAGTTTTATCACATGTAGGAGTTTCATAATTATTTGCACGAGTTGTAGCATTAACCATATTAAACATGTACACCTCAGAGGCAGTCGTGGAAGCATCCCCATGGTGAGAATGACTTGCATTTCTCCCTTGCGGAGGGGCAGGGTTTTGCGCAACCAAATGTTGCTGCTGAACTAGTTGGGAGGTACCCTTCAGATATTTAGCGACAACCTCATGATGAGGGAAGTATTTCATATAGTGGCATTCCTCACAAATCATACAAGGAGATTTAGGCTTCCTAGTTGGTTGAGTATCAACAGTCTTAGGATTATCCTGCTTGTTAGAAGATTTCTTGGATTTACCCTTGTTTTTATTCTTACCTCCTGGTTTCTGAGATGAAGTGGATTGGACCACATTCACCTTAGAGGTTTGAACATGAGTGGAAATAGTTTTGGTGTCCAAAATAGAACTTGGTTCTGGAGCAGGTCTTGATGGATTGTTCGACGGATGAGGAGTGTGAGGGATCATATCGTAAAGTCTTCCAGACTAGGAATAAACCAAGTCCAAATACTATACATGGTTGAGATCCTACTCCTTAGTAACTACGTTTCCCATATAAACATCACAAGCAATGGGAGGCAAGAGCGACTTTGTAAACCAATCTGCAAGGAGGTTGTCTAGAATTGGAGCTTTAATCAACCGTCTCCACCGTCTTCACTCATGGATATGATCAGATATGTGGGTGGAAAAGGATTGTCAGAGTGAGGTCAAAATTTCTGTACTGGTCTCATATCATATAGGCAATTGAAAATGTGTCAGGAAAGTCATGGGAAGAGAATTAAAGTTGGCAAAGGAGTTACACAACAATTCAATATACCATTTTGCTACCAGACTTGTAAGTGTTCTTTGAAAAATTCTAAGAAATACAGAATCATCCATCAAAGTGTTGGAAGAAAACCACAAATGGAAAGTCATAACATGATTGTTAGGATCATCCCTAGTTTTTCCGTCGAATTTTAGAATGTCAGACAATAATTTGGCAGGGATGGCAGGCCAAAACGAGGCATGAAGGTTGGGATCATTTTTCAAACTTGACAGATTTGGCAGATATAACGTAGCCAAGAATGGTAGTTTTCCGTTAGATTGTGGATACTGGTGATAACCATATTGCATGGGAACACCAATAGGAATATATCCAGGTTGTGGCGAGATGACAAAACTAGATGGTCCTCCCATATAAGGTGGTTGCCTAGGCTGTCCACCCATGTAAGGTGGTTGTCCTATTTTTCCACCTATGTACTATGACTGAAAAAATGGAGCTCCTACGTACTACGATTGAATTTTGGTTCCCCCCATGTATGGTGGTGGGAGGGACCATTGCATTGAAATTGTGGGGCTGACAGATTGATAGGGAAAAGTTCCTTGCAGAGGAATGCCCGACAGATTGGGTTGAGCCCACAAAGGATTCACAAGTCTTGGATATGGATGTCCATGATATAGGCCAATGGTAGTAGGGATAGAAGGACTTGCATGAGTGACTTTGTCCCAGTATTTTTGATGTTGCAACCACGTAGGTTTCCCTAGTAAAATTGTTCCCTACAATTGAAGGTTGCCCCCGAGCTAAAGGTTGGCCTCCCATTGAAGATTGACCTCCAATGTAGGGTGTATTGATCTATGATGTGTGAAATGGAGGCTGAGTGGCTTGTGTAATAGTGGTTTTGTGAATGACTTGACTTCCAACCATCTAACTGATGGAATGACCAAGTAAGGCACTTGGTGTGTGCATGTGCAAAAATAGTGAATCAAGAATGCTACCAGACCCATGTGTGAAAGGAGATGAATGTGCAAGTGGTTGAGTTGGGATTACCTGGGTCAATGAGATTTACAGTAAGGATGAAGCACCAACAATATCAACTACAAAATTTGTGGAAAAAGAGGAGTTCCCAAGTCCTTCAGGAAAACCAAAAGATGGTGGGTTCATGCCAAAATATGGTGTAGTGGTGGAACATGGCGGTAATCGATAAGAAGAATAAGAATCAACATATATCATTGATGATGGATCAATGAGTGGTTGGCCAAATGGATCAGTAAACAGAGGATTCAAGAAATATGGAAATCTTTCTCTGAAGTTTGTGACCAGTTCTTCAATGTGTTGGCCACTTCCAGGAGCTACACTCCCAGTTTCAGAAGGTTGATTTGCGATCATTACTTCGTAAGAAAAATTGTGTCGAGGTTCTTGAACGTCAGGGTACATACCTTGTATACTGTGAAATATTCGATCCTAAGTCTGACTACAAAATTCAAAGAAAAACACTCCTATGAAAACTAAAAGAAATAAATCAAGCAACAATAGGCTCAATGATATTTCAAAGATGGGATATCAATCCGCCAACGAAGAAATGAGAAGTAGTTACCTCAAAATCCACGTAACAACCCTTCTCAGTGAAAGAAACCATTGCTTTCATGGGATCACCCTCCAAGGGTACTGAGAGTGTGATACGACATCTGCCCCAGGTACCGTGGGAATCCCCCTACAATCACCTCTGTAGGTACCTAGGAAATGCTACTAAGGATACGAACTACCAGTTAGCCTTTGGGGGGTACAATTGACAATAGGGACCGAACGTATGGGAAGGATATCAAAGTCCAAATATCTTCAAGAGAACTGAAGACAAGTGGACTCATAGGACTCTAGAGGACCCCAAACGGATTCAGATTTTATGAAGCATCGAGACCAAATTAAACGAGTGGTTTCTCAAGAAAACCCCCCAATATACGCTCCACACGCTACGATTGGTTAATATTTGGAGGGGTATTCTCCACTACTCTCCTGCACATGACCTTGTGTTTATCCCCTATGTGAGAGGGGGTTCCCAACTATGCTTATGTGAAAGTTGGATTTGAACACTATTTAGTGATCAACAATATGTTTAGTAGTCTTGGACAATTTACTCACTTTTCTAGTCCAAAGACCCTAATACTGTGCTATTGTTGGTATGCTAAAACCAACAAATGTTCTAGTTGATTTTATTAGCACTTGATTGATTTTAATGGATTTTAACTCAAAGGGTTCACGGAGATGAAAATGAGGATGTGTAAGAGACTCGACTCCAATAGAATGCAAAAGAATGAGATGCACTTCTTTCTTTTGATGATTCTATGTATGGGAAGGATAAGAATTCTATTCTTCTTAACATAAGCAAGCACTCAAAACAATGCAACTTTCAATTTTTGGGATCAATATGATGTCAAACTACCAAGCAAATCTTGTTGAAAACCGAAATGCACATGCAAAACTAGCTCTTTTTCCAAACATAAACTAAAACAAACTTCCTTATGAATGAAAAATTTATTCGTTTGATTATGTGTGTAAGGAGTTATGCTACCATTTTTGCTTCTTAACTTTAAAATGGAATGAAATACATCTATGTTTGACACAAAGAAGTACAAGAAAAAAAATCAATCAAACAAAGCACACTCAAAATGATGAGAACTGAAATAAAATAGGTAGGGGATAACATGTTCAATCAAGAACTCAAAAATGAAAAAGAGAAAGAAAACAAGCACTCATGAAGATCCTCAAACCACGAGCAACAAGAGACATAAATCAAGTTGGGTTGTGGTAAGAAAAAGAGAGTCTTAATCATCTAGAAAGTTGAGATGTTTTAATGAAGACAAAAAGGCTCAATTCCAAGAAACCTTTGCAAACCCTAGTTAATGAAAAGTCCTAAACAACCAAGCAATCTGAAAGCTTTGCGAGACGAATATCAAACAAACTCAAAGGAAGGAAGAACCAAGGGATCCTATTAACCCAAGGGGACCACAACTATGAGATAATTTTCAAACTAAAGGAAGAAATATGAATGAGTGATAACTATAAAAATAGCAAGACAAACAAATTCAAAGATAGTCAGGTTTCTCTGGGCAAACCCCCCTCAAAATTAGACTAAGAAAGAGCAAGCAGAAAGAGCCAAAAAGTCAAAACATGGGGATTTACGCCCCTAATATCAAGGATATAGAGCATTATTTAGGGGAATGTCGCTCTGTAGGAGGCTCTGGAAGAGCACCAGTCAACCCCTGTGTGAATTGTAGGGAAGTTCCACCCTTATGAAAAGTTCAAATTTTTTCTGAAAAAGGCTAAAAAATCAGAAAAACTAATCAATGACTCTACGATATTTTCAATGAATAAGAGGGAAGGGGAAATAGATCACAATTAAAAAACAAATAAGATCTAATGATAGGAAAAATATTTGGATGATCTAAGTAAAGACTAGTCAAAGTCCTTCCCCAGTGGAATCACCAATTTCTATTACGTAATGTTTTATCTGTGGACAGATGAAACCTCCGTTGGATTACCATAACCCTATACCAAGAAAGAAACACTACAAGTGGACACTAACATCCCTTTGAAATCATTTTAACCAATCAGAAAGAGAGAGGGATAAATTTCATGATGTACCTTGTTTCGAAGTTTGTCCTCGTTGCTTCCAATCCTTGAGCTTGATCTTCAAAATCCCTGATGCAACTTGATACCTAAAATGGGAAGCAAAGAGAAACAACTATCTCATACTCTAGTGAATTAGGTAAAACAAATTCATCTATGAATATTGAAGCAACAATAGAAAAGCACATGCAAGAATACACAAGGTTGAAGGAAATAGGCCAAGTATATTCAACCACGATTGATGTAACAATAGCCTCTCCAAGATCTCCTCATCCAACCTGTGCACGAATCTACCAAGATAAAAATGATGATACTCTGAATGATTACCTCCCTCCTTCACCTTGGAAAGCCCTTAATATATAGGCTTGAGAGGAATAACCACCATGAGAAAATGAGGGATATGGTTGAGGATATGGATCAGATCCTAAAGTGAAGACAAAGCATGAGGGTAAAACATAACCAACCCAATATTAGAGAGCTCGCCCATATAATTAGCTGGAGGAGATGCCCCTTTTCCCTCAACAAGAATGAAACTTCCCCATAGTGAGAGACATGGTGCCATACTAGCAGTGACACTCCACTAATATGGAATAGGGGGCTCCATGGTACTCCCCCAACATGTCCAGGGGGCGCCACCCTTCATAAATTCCCCCAAAACGATCAATGTTTCCAAAAGGAACACGTGTTTTGACATAGAAATGATGGGTTTCCTCCTCCCATATGACTTAGGGGTCATGGAAAATTGTTTTCATGGTGTCAAGGGGTGGTGACACCTGAAAAAGTGAATGCGACACTTGGAAAGGTGCATACGACACTTGAAATAGTGCATGCAACACTTACCGAGGTGCATACATCACTTTGCGTCAATTGCGTCACTTGCAAGACTTTAGGGTGCGAAACACAAAAGTGACATTTTGATGTGTAACATTGGGTGAGGAAATTACAAAATCATCAAGTAGGGAAGAAAATGTAGTACCATTGGCTATCCTAGTGGCGGGTACAACAATACGCCTTGAGCTAGCACTAATAATAAAAAAGAGTAGGCATTTGAGGAAGACATAATCAATGAAGTAACATGATCATGAAATGCATAAGTAACTATAGGGCCAAACCCGTTGTAGAGTTTAGTTGAGGGAAAAAATAAGTTCTTTGCTAACATAAGAAAATACGGGAGATAGCCTTAGGCCTACAAGAGAGGAAAAAGTCAAAAAGAAATTTACTACAATTATTAAACTTGAGATATGTTGATTAAGGTTGGTTGTCATTGATGTCAACCCTTGAAGAAAGCCCCGTAGCACAAAATTTTGGGTAATGGACCCAAGATTGTTTGATGTGAATATGACTCATTATTGTTTTGTCATGGTTGATAAGAAGTAAATATGGATGAACTCTAAAGTGGTTCCCTTATGGTGAAAACCCTCACAGGAAGACACTTTGCGGAGTAAGAGAACCCATGCTTAATTGTGGAATAATGAGATGAAGGAAAATGATTTTTTCAGGGAAACTATCCTATATGGATAGTGCTTTTCATGCTATTTCTGGTGGTATGTAGAACGTCACATAACTCCTCACGGTTAGAGAGTTATGACCATGTGAAGTTGGAGAACCCAGGTTTGGGTAATGGACCCAAGTTTGTTTGATGGATAACGATATGATT
>SNQJ01S0221771.1:0-11618 GCA_010110895.2 Picea sitchensis
AAATCATATTTTCATTAACCATTTATCTTCTTTGACTTATTAAAACCAATCATTAAATGAACGTAATAGGTTGGGTGAGAGAGTCATATCACCTAGTTATTGAAGCATCGACCAAGTACACTCATTATGGGAATTGTATATTTGAATGAATGCAAGAGGTGGGTGAAGGAGCCATCTCACCTAATTATGATAGAATGGAACGAGTACAATAATTTTGGGAATTGTGAGAGTAAAAAATGCATGAGAGAAAAGGTGTTGTGTATGTGTTATATTCTTTACATGGTTAGAACTAGTGTCTACGTTGCACCGGGTGCACAGGGGGGTGGAGCACCCCCTTTCTCGGGGGTTCGGGGGAAGCGTCCCCAATTTTTTTTATGTGGTTCTTTTTTGCATCCATTTTTGGGAGGTTTTTTGGCACATGGTTTTCGCCAATGGTTTTCTATTTCCGGTTAAGGAATTAGGGTTCTTGGCTAATCCAGGTTATTGGATTAGGGTTTTGGATGTTATGAGATCCTATATGTATATTGTATTGTAAAAAATGTATGATGCGAATTAATATAGAATACGTTGGTTTTCCCGGTTTGGGTTTCCAGGGGAAAATATTTGTGTAATGTGTGTATTTTCCATTGTATTTTTTTTGTTCTTTTATTGAAAATCTGTTTGCAGTAAATAATTGTACAAGGTTAAAATCAACATTTGGTATCAGATAAATTATTGGCTTTAGGGGGACACCTTTGTGGTTAGGGGTTTGGATCGAGACTGTGATAAACATTGTTACAGTGGGAGATATGCGGTGTTGATTCTTCAAGTGAAAATAAATGGCGAGAAGTTCGAAAATAAAGATCGAGAAATTTAATGGGAAAAGTTTTGAGCTGTGGAAGCTCAAGATGGAAGTTTTGTTGGTAGAGAGAGATCGGTGGATCACAGTGGATCCAGGTACTGCACCTACAGGGACGTCAACAGATGACTGGAAAAAGTTGGATCAAAAGGAGAAGAGCACAATCCAATTGTGTCTCTCAGATTCAATATCACTGAATGTGTCAAGGGAAGCTACAACCAAGGAGTTATGGGATAAGTTTGGGAACTTGTATCTGTCTAAGTCCCTGGTAAATAAACTGTTCCTGTGGAAGAAGCTATATAACCTGAGGATGAGAGATGGATACTTGGTGACATAACATATGAACGCCTTCAATACTGTGGTAAGTCAGTTATTATATGTTGAGATTAAAATTTATGATGAAGATAAGTGTATCGGTTTAATATGCTCTTTACCAGATTCGTTGGATAGTCTGGTTGTGGCCATAGGTAATAATACAACTACCTTGAGTTTTGATGATGTGGTCTCATCCTTTTTGTCGGAGGAGATGAGATGGAATAACATGGAAGGATAGAGCACAGATGCATTATGTGCAAGATGATGCTTCCAAGAAATAAATAGATCTAAGTCCTCAAGTGGGAGATCTAAATCTCTCGTAAAGTTTGTAAAGGTATGCTGAAGATGTGGAAAAGAGGGGCACTTCAAGAAGCAATGTAGATCTAAGAATGTTGAGAGAGTGAAGGGATATGAAGGTACTCCCTCTACAGAAGAAAATACTTCCAAGTAAGGAGGGGATGTGTACTCGTCTTTTTCGAGCACACATGTAGATCATGAGGCATGACTGGTTGACTCAAGTGCATCCTTTCATATGACTCCCCATAAGGAGTGGTTCTGTAAATATGAAAGGTATGATGGAGGTAATGTTTTATTAGGTGATGACTTGACATCTAGAATCATAGGACGAAGAAGAGTCAAGTTGAGGCTCATAGATGGAGGGATTAGAACACTTCATAGTGTTATACACATCCCAGGATTGCCTAGAAATTTTATTTCTATAAGCAAAATGGACGATGCAAGGGTAAAAACAATATTTGAAAAATAAAATTGGAGGATGGTTCGAGGAGTAATGGTGTTGCTAAAGGGAGTTTGGATTGGAACTTTGTATAAGCTGCAAGGAAGCACTATTAGTGATGGGTGTAATAGTTCCATTGTTCCTGATATTGGAGCTAAAGAAGAAAAAACTCCTACAGTCTTTGGAGAAAAGCTTATGATGTGGCATCAAAGACTAGGGCATATCAAAGAGAAGGGTATTCAACTACTACATGATAAAGGTATGGTTGAAGGTATGTCTAACTTCTCTCTGGATTTTGATTTATGTGAACTTTATGTATATGGGAAGTAAAATCGGGTAAGATTCCCATCTAATGCAACAAGGGCATAAGGAATTTTACAGCCAGTGCACAATGATGTGTTTGGACCTATGTCAGTTCCATCATTGGGAAAATCTCTGTACTTTGTCTCATTTATAGATGACTTCTCGAGGAATACTTGGATATATTTTCTCAAGAAGTAATTTGAAGTCTTTGACAAGTTTAAAGAGTTTAAGGATCTTGTTGAGAATCAAACAAAGAAAATAATTAAGGTGTTGAGGACGAATAATGGTGGAGAGTTTTGCGGGAATGAATTTGAAGAATTATGTAAGAAATGTGGTATATCAAGGTAGATGATTACTCCTTATACACCTCATCATAATGGAGTTGTGGAAAGGATGAACAAGATGCTGATGGAAAAAGAAAGGTGCATGCTCAATAGTGCCGGGTTAGGGCAAGAATTTTGGGCAGTGGCAGTGGGTACTGCATGTTACTTGGTCAATTGATCACACTCATCAGTACTGGATGGCACGACTCTACACGATGTATGGACTGGTAAGAAACCCTCTCTCACACATCTCAAGGTATTTTTTGTGAGGCCTATGTTCATGTTTCAAAGGAAAACAAGAACAAGCTAGATAAAAAGACTGAAAAGTGTATCTTTATTGGGTATAAAGATGGTCTCAAAGGTTATAAGCTTTGGAACCCAGAAAATAAGAAGGTTGTGTATATACGAGATGTGGTATTTATAGAAATGAAAGATGTTGTCAAACAGGAAGTGCTACCAAGTAAGGAAGAACCATAGAATAAAGAGTTTGAGTTAAAGGATGATGAATCAAACTCTCCAAAAGAACATGAATAAGAAGAAGAAGATCTGCATACGCCATTATCGAGGAGATCGGTTTGAGAGAAAATGATATCGGAAAGGTATACTCCACTTAATTTTCGTTCAAATTTTTCTTTGTCTATTATTGATGATGATCTTAGAACTGTTAGGGAGGTAGTGGATTCAGATGATGAAAAACTCTAGAAAAGGCCATGGTTCAAGAAATGACAGCCTTGGATAAGAATGAGGCTTGGGATCTAGTGGAGTTGCCGTCTGGAAGAAATCCCATAGGCAACAAATGGGTATTTAAAAGGAAGTTGAATGCAGAAGGAAAAGTGGAGAAATACAAAGCTCGGTTAGTAGAAAAGGGTTATTTCCAGGTTGAGGGAATTTATTTTGGTGAGATTTCTTCTTCTGTTTCCAAGTAACCTCTATCAGATTTATGTTATCTGTTGCGGTTGCATTTGATTTTGAATTAGAACAAATGGATGTGAAGATAACATTCCTACATGGGGATCTGGAAGAAGATATCTACATGAAGCAACCATAAGGATTTGCTGTGAAGGGAAAGAGGGAGCTGGTCTGTAAGCTGAAAAATTCCATGTATGGTTTAAAACAATCACCAAGGATGTGGTATAGAAAATTTTATACTTATATGTTGGGACTTGGCTTCACAAGAATAAAAGAGGATCACTCTGTGTATTTCAAATTAATTGGTGATCATTTGATTTATTTTTTCTTGTATGTGGATGACATGTTGCTGATAGGAAACAACAAGGAGATTATCCAGGATGTGAAAACAACTCCTCTAAATTTGACATGAAGGATATTGAGGTACTCAGAATTTCATTTATGAAGGATATTGGTGCTGCAAATTTCATTTTGGGCATGGAAATTAAAAGAGATTGATAAAATATGAAACTCTGGTTAAATCATAGGAAATATGTCAAGACCATATTGCATAGGTTTAATATGTAGGAATGCAAACCATTCAGGGTCCCTATTCTTGTAGGTGTAAAGTTATCTTGGGATTAGTGTCCCAAGACAAAAAGAAGAGGAGGACATGTTTCATGTTCCATATGCGAGTGCGGTTGGAAGTTTGATGTATGAAATGATTTGTACTAGACCGGACATTGCACATGCAGTGAGAGTTTTGAGCAGCTATATGCCAAAACTAGGGAAGGAGCATTGGATATCAGTAAATAGAGTTTTCAGGTATTTGCGTGGAACTATTAGTTATGGATTGTGATACCAAGGAAGAATAGGTTTGGACCTAGTGTTGGAAATACATGGCTTTATGGATGCAGTTTGGATTGGAGATATGGATTGTAGAATATCTACAAGCGGGTATATGTTTAACCTATTTGGAGGAGCAATCGGTTGGATGAGTAAAAGACAGTCTATAGTGGCACTTTCAACTACAGAAGATGAATACATGGCAGCCACTCATGCAAACAAGGAAGCAGTATGGTTACAAAGATTGTGTTCAGGTATTGGGTTGGTACAACAAGCTGTAAGGATAGATTGTGATAGTTATAGTGCAATTTTTCTGGCGAAGAACCCAACTTATCATTCAAAGACAAAGAATATTGATGTTCAATATAACTTTGTGAGTAACATGGTTGAAGAAAAGAAGGTGAACAATTTTAAGAATGTTGAACATTCATTAAAAAAATCTATGAGCACTTATAAGTTCTCTTGGTGTAAAGGATCTATGGGAATTACTGCCCTGGATTGTTGACTATGTAACCTTGTAACCCCATGTATGCAAAGAAAACAACAAGTTTGAGAATGTTGGGTATGTGTTATATTCTTTGCATGGTTAGAAATATTGTTTACGTTGTCTTGGGTGTGCAGGGGGGTAAGAGGGGGGAGAACCCCCCTGCGTGGGGGTTTAGGGGAAGCGCCCCTGAATTTTGTTTTTGGTGGTTTTTGTTTTGCATTTATTTTTGGGCGGTTTTTCGACACATGGTTTTCGTCGATGGTTTTCTATTTCCAATTAAGGAATTATGGTTGTTGACTAATCTGGGTTATTAGATTAGGGATTTGGATGCCATAAGATCCTATATGTATATTGTATTGTAAACAATGTATGATGTGAATGAATGTAGAATATGCTGGTTTTCTCTGTTTGGGTTTCCAGGGGAAAAATCTCTGTGTAATGTGTGTATTTTTGCTATTGTATATTTTTTGTTCTTTTATTGAAAATATGTTTGCAGTAAATAATTGTACAAGGTTAAAATCAACAAAAGGGAAGAGAAATTTGAGTGGAAGGGAGAGATACTTTTTGGGACAACAACAAGAGATGAAAAATAGAGTTTGGTGTTGGAACAAAACATTAATGTCTATGGTTGGGTGGAACATCCGTCATCTGTAGCTGATTGTGTAAATATTTTTAAAGATAAGTGTTTTTTTTATTGTTGTTATTTACTGTGTTAATGATGTGTTTAAATGTCGTGTTTATTATGTGTTATTAGTGTTTAAATGATGTTATGTTAGAGAAATAGTCCACATTTATAATTCTATAGATAAATGATACTTGCATCAATCATTTTTGTCATGTGACATGTATCTATTCATAGTAAAATAGTATCAGAGTTATGTTATGTCTATTTGGCTTAGTAATGTGGCCCCACACATGATTTGGGTATGTTACAAGTATCCAAAGAATCAATTGGATGATAAATATGTATGGATTAAGGGACTTGAAAATCTATCCTAAGGGGTAGAACATTTCTATGTGCTCTCCTAACAGGCAAGGCACAATGAACCATTGATGAAATTAATGAAACTAGTAAGATGGCTTGTGTGAGAAGGTTTCTAAATAGTGTTTGTATGATCCAAAATAAGGAACGACTATAAGACTCAATACCTGTTATCGCACAGATTATAGGTTGGGAAAATCCCGACCCAATCCACAAGATGGAGAGAACTATGAGAATACTTACCCACTATCACCTTAGGTAAATGCTCCCCTCGCTTTAGTGAAGGAGAAATACTACACAAGGGGGGTATCACGAGTGACCATAGGGGGGAATGAGATGGAAAGTGGAGTAATGTAAGATGATGCCCCTATAGGTCAAACTAAGTAGTGGAAGATGGCTTGGAAACAAGTCTTTTAGATGGTCAATGGTTTCCCAAACTTGAGTACCTGCATCAGAGGATTGTACCTGCCTGAGACAAGAGATTTTTTTTTATGCAAGCCCAATATTCCAATGGAAAAACAAGTGAATCTTGCTTCCCTAAATTACAATAGTAAACAAATATATATACTAGCAATGGAATCAATTAATTATTGCATAAAAAACCATCAAAATTATTGAGTAAGTATTGGACAACGAAGCACTAAATCTGTAGATAACTTTCCAATATTCAAACACAAACTTTAATGGTAAAAGAGGGATGCTAGATAGTGTTTTCAGAGATTTATTATAGCAGGCTTATGGCTATAAAAAATATTTTCTACAACAACAAGTTTCAACCACCAAAAATCACTAGTAAACCATCCAAAATATGCACAATGACTAGTAGATTATTATGGCAACTTCTTAGCAATTTCTGACGGTTGAAAAGTGAGTAAGAGAAAGAAGTTTAAGTGAGTTTTCTACAACCCTAATGGATGTAGCATAAATTTTATAAAAACAATAAGATATCCTTGACCAATCAAAATGCCCTAGTGGTTCAAGCAAGCTATTAATGCAAATAATTGATTCCACTTTAAACAATTTGAATATCTCATAAAAACATGCATTCCAATGCAAGTGATTTATTTCTCCAGTGCAATTTTAAGATTAGTGCTTTCTATCTATTGTGTAAATAGAGTCTTGAATGTAATATTTAGATCCAAAATATCAGTAGGGGTTTAGGCTCTTCTACTCCCTAGAGCATGCAAAACCAACTAAGGTAATGCTAGGAGGGTGTAAGCCCTTTTACTCTTCCTAGAAACCTTGTAAAAATGGCTTACAAATAGCAAATAAGATGAACCTTGGTGTAGGGTGTATGCCCTTATACTCCTTAAAGCGTTAAAGACAATAATATCAATGAAACTAGAAGAGAATACCAATAAAATGCATAATTTTACTTACCAATTCCACAAAATAGCATGAACAAACCCTAGGTTACCAAACAATATCCATCCAAAGCAAGAGATCAAGCCTCCAAGAGGTGTGCACCACCTTAGCTCCACAATATACCAAGAGAAAAACACCAAGAGATAGTTTCACAAGAGAGAGATAATCCAAATTTCCCAAGTAGGGCACAAGTTTCAACCAAGTAGTCTTCTCTACATTAGAGAGCTCTATGAAACTGAAATGAATTTGATCCTTATTTATAAAAAGAATCCTAAAAATTATTTTTCCACATAGATTAGGGCAAACCAAAAAATAAGGGATCCATTCCCCCTTTATTTTCCCCCTTTACAAAGTAAATTTAATTTTAACTTTAAAAATGCACAAAAGAAACCCTAAAACATGACATCAACCCCTTCTAGGGTGACGTCTTGGTCACTTTAGCAAGTCATTGAGCTTGGGGATGAAAACATTGGGCCTCCAAAGGCCTTCCCTTCATGCATTGGGGTCTTCTCTCCAAGGTACAAGGGATATTCCTCATCAAAAGTGCCAAGTGTCCATCAAACATCACCATCACCACCAAAACCCTAGCCCTAGGGTGACGTCAAGCCCTCCAAGATGACATCTTAGCCTCCAAAGGAAAATCTTTGGGATTGTAAGGGATAGGTGAGGTCCTCCAAGGTATGTTCCTTTTCTTCCAAAGACAACGCTCATCTTGTTGGATTACTGAGAGGGGGGGTGAATCAGTAATAGAGAAATTCAATCCTTTTTAATCACAATATGCAAGTGTTATATCAATGTAGCATTATCATCCAATAGTTGCAGAGTAAATAAACAATGAACAAATGAACAATCATACACAGACACAATACACTAATGTTTTTACATGGAAACCCAAAGCGGGAGAAAACCACAATTTTTTTTTTCTTATATGTATTTAATAATTACATTCATTGGAATCACCAACTTCCTTTGTTTTCCAGTTGCAACTGGAAGGAGGCTTCAACCCCCTCATTTCTCTGGCTACAACCTGAGGGAAGCTCCAACTCCCCAATTCTTTGGCTACAACCAAAATGAGGCTACAACCCCCTATGTTCTCCGGCTACAACCGGAAGGTGGCTACAACTTGTCCTTGCCCCGTCCAACCGCCCTGACGTATAAGTAGAATGATGAAACCACTGTCACACTGTCACTGTGAGATATACTGTTGTAAAACTGTACCAATCAACCTGCACCAAACAACCTGTACCAATAACCTGAACCATGCATCAATCATGCATCAACCTGTACCTAAACCTGTAATCAACCTGTACCATAAACAAGTGCATCAACCATGCACCAACCTGTACCAACCCTGTAATCAACCTGCACCATAAACAAGTGCATCAATCATGCACCAACCTATACTTCAACCAGTACCATGAACAAGTGCATCAACCATGCACCAAATCTATATGAATAACCTGTCACAACAACATGTCCAAACAACCTTAGAAAACATCATCAAAATAATTTATCCTCCCTTGAATTCCAACCTTCTTTACTTCACCTTCTCTTTGAAATTCGACTCAGATATTCTTTGGTTACCTCAGTCACCTATAGATATTCAATATGGTCAAGTGTGATTAAAATGAGAGAGTCTTACATCTTATTTATACTTTCATGTAGCTTCCTCAAGGGGTTACCTTTTAACCATCTTAACCCACTTTCCTTCTTTTAGGGTTAACCCACTTCTAATTTCTCCATTAACTTTATTATTTAAATAATCTCTTTTGTATTCACTCATAAACCACTTTGACTTATAGTACACTCATGAATTCAATTTATTATTTACCTTCTAAAATCTCTTTAACCACTTTGACTACTTTGACATTTTTGGGGCTTCTAGATGACTCATGAGGGTTCTCCAACTTTACATGGCCATAACTCTCTAACCGTGCGGAGTTATGTGACGTTCCACATACCACTGGAAATGGAATGACATGTACTATCCATATAGAATAGTCTTGCCTACAAATATATCAAAAATCATACCATTATCCATCAAACAAACTTGGGTCCATTACCCAAACCTGGGTTCTCCAACTTCTCATGGCCATAAATCTCTAATCGTGAGGAGTTATGTGACGTTCCACATACCACTCGAAATGAAATGACACATACTATTCCTCTAGAATAGTCTTACCTTCAAATATATAAAAACTCATACCATTATACATGAAACAACCTTGGTTCCATTACCCAAACCTTTGTGCTACCGGACTTTCTCCAAGGGTTGACATCAATCAATAAGGGTTGACATCAATCTACAATGTCACTCACCAATGGTTGAAATCAATGACAACCAACAATCCATACCAACTGTCTATCAACCTAAGCTAATTGTTTGAAAATCTCCCCCTTTGGTATTGATGGCAACACCAACATTGATGACATCACTTAGTCATGATAACATTCATGCTTATACTCATCAATGTTTCTATCTCTCCCCCTTTGACATCAATGGCAAAGGGTATCTCCCTTTGGGGCTGCTCCCCCTGACTGAACCCTCCTCGGGATACTCCCCCTGTCTACATGCCTCTGTTCTCTCTCTCCAAGCATTTCTATCCCGCATCTGATAAATCTCTCCCCCTTTGACATCAGTGGAAAAGGTATCTTTCCATCTGGGGATGCTCCCCCTAACTGAACTTTCCTAGGGGATACTTCCCCTGACTTAACTCTTCCTGAAACTGATCCCTCAACCTAAACTGTCCTCTTTATGGTGATTCCTCGTGTAAATCTAAGACATATAAGATTAACATTTAAAAGCATTCATTTTGGAGTAGAAATTACTCCGAGTCTCTGGCGAAAATACTCAAAGGCTTCCCTTGGAAGTGGTTTTGTAAAGATGTCTTCCACTTGTTCTTTTTTTCCCACATATTCAACTCTGATCTTCTCTGCAACCTGTTCTCGTAGAAAGTGATACTTTATTGGAATGTGCTTCTTCTTGGAGTGCATCACCAGGTTCTTTGAGATATCGATGGTGCTTGTATTATCACAATAGATTGGAATGAACTCATCATACTCAACTTTTATATCTTAGTAGAACGCTGCTCCACTAGTGCTTTGTCGGTCATCAATGCAACCTACCCAATCTGCATCTGTGTAGGAAATAAGTGATAGATCATTTCCTTTTGGATACCATAATCCAAAATATTTTGTTCCTTTGAGATATCTGAAAATTCTCTTTACTGCTAAGACATGCGATTCCTTTGGTGCTGCTTGAAATCATGCCACTTTTCCAACTGCTTGCATTACATCTGGTCTAGATGTTGTCACATATAGTAAGCTACCAATCATTGACGGTATAGACTCTAGTCTGTAGACTTTGAATCATCTTTTCTCAACTTGCAATTGGTTTGCAATCTTCTATTTCGAACCTCTTTAGCATTTCTCTGATATACTTAATTTGAGAAATAAAAATTCCTTTGTTTCTTTGACATATCTCAAGACTCAGAAAAAATGATAGTTCTCCAAGTAATGACATTTAAATTCATTCTGCATATCCTTTGCAAATTTCTGGCTTAACCTGTCATTAGTACTTCCAAAAACAATATCATTAACATAAATTTCAATTAATAAAATACTACCTTGAGTTACCTTGATGTAAAGGTTGTTGTCTGCGCTTCCTTTCCATAGTTCATAGGGAGTTTTGTCATTGTTGTTTCTAAGCATTAATATGTTTTGAATGTGAACTGTTGTATGCACTGCATGTGTCCAAAAAATATCTGTCAATTTGCAATCTATTAGCATTGTTCGAGCCATTTACTATGTAATTTTCATCCATTATGATAATGTTCCTTTGTCTCTGAACCACTTTTTGAACCAATATATGAATCCATGCTCTCATCCATACTGTCCAAGACTCTACTTGCATAACTATCCATGATGCTGACCCATTTATCACTATATTATCATGAAGTCTTGATTAATCCAACAAATTGTACTTCTGCTAACTGACTGCTCTGGATATGTCTTCTCAAACTTTGCAAGCTGCTCGAAGGATGGTTATTTGGTTTGTTACAACTATCGCATATACTCCCCCTGTCTAATATTCATATTACCTAGGAGTCTCTAAGCCGGATGAATCAGAACAATTCCCGCTCTGATGTGTATTCATCATCATCTTCATTGGTAGATTCATAATCATCTTCATTGGTAGATTCATCATCTCTCTCAGCTCTGACTTCTTTCTTTCTGTCTGTGGATTCATCTTTCACTACAATTCCCAAAAGTACAATCTCTTGAACCTATTCCTTATTTAAATGTCCTTCTTTTCTTTCAGTTATTTTCCAAACCTTTCTGTATATGACATATTTTTTTTTCTCTGTAGAATTTTCTTCATCTTGTTTTATTGCCAATCTTGTGATCTCTGGGACCTGGTCTTTGTTCCCCCGTTCTTCGTGTTTTCTTATCCATAATTTATTATATATGATATCAGTGTTCTCTTTCATGGAAGTATCGATCATGCTTCTACAATCACTAGCTATGTGTCCATA
>SNQJ01S0221771.1:12830-27841 GCA_010110895.2 Picea sitchensis
TAACTTTATTATTTAAATAATTTCTTTTGTATTCACTTTGACTTATAGTACACTCATCACTTCACTTTATTATTTACCTTATAAAATCTCTTAAACCACTTTGACTACTTTGACCTTTTTGGGGCTTCTAGATGACTCATAAGGGTTCTCCAACTTTACATGTCCATAACTCTCTAACCGTGCAGAGTTATGTGACGTTCCACATACCAATGAAAATGACATGGAATGTACTATCCATTTGGAATATTCTTTTATGCAAATATATCAAAACTCATACCATTATCCATCAAACAAACTTGGGTCCATTACCCAAACCTAGGTTCTCCAACTTCTCATGGCCATAACTCTCTAACCGTAAGGAGTTATGTGATGTTCCACATACCACTAGAAATGGAATGACATGTTCTATTCATATATAATAGTCTTACCTTCAAATATATTAAAAATCATATCATTATACATGAAAAAAATCTTGGGTCCATTACCCAAACCTTTGTGCTACCAGAATTTGCTACCAGACTTTCTCCAATGGTTGACATCAATCACTAAGGGTTGGCATCAATCTACAATATCACTCTCCAATGGTTGAAATCAATGAAAACAAACAATCCATACTAATTTTTCATCAACCTAAGCCAATTGTCTAACACATCTTCTTTATTTCCCCAAGGTCTAGGCCATGGCATCCAACTCGTAGGATTCCTGCCCTAATGAAGGCCTAATATGGCCTTGTTCCTCTAAAATGTCCACCAACAAGGTCCTGCAAAGACAAAAAAGTGCGCCCTCCAAGGATCTAAAGTCAAAGCATCATGGAAAGCGAAGTCACTTTTAATATAATATCCTTCTAAGCATGCACATAAAAAACTACCTCATCAAATTGAACAAGTGCTCAAATACCCTATGCAATTTTCCAAGTTTAGGTATGGGAGGGTTCATAAGGTGATCTATTGGGTGAATTAGTCCTTAAGCCAAGGAGTGTTTCCTAGGTGGAAACCTCTCTAAGTCATGTGGAGAAGATGAAGTGGATGGGTGTAAGACCTTTTCATATGGGGCTCATGACATACAAGGGTTCATATTGTCTCATTTATAGATGCCTTTGTAGAGGGTGTGTTGCACCTTTGTTTTCAATGCATCTTTTTTCCAAGCCCATTTATTGCCATTAATTATTTAAAATGTTTCCAAGTTTAAGCCAAGGTGGGACTTCTACCTGAGCATGCAAAACATTTCCCACCTTGACTCTACCCTGGTTACACTATGCTTCCCCAAGTTGAATACAATATGTGGGACTTCTACCTAAGCATGGAAAACATTGCCCACACACGTTTTACCTTGTTTGGCATTTTTATATTGTTATTTTTCACGTGTCCCATTAGTTTCTTATGAGAAACATTTCATTGTCCTCAGGATCCATGGGCGAGCATCTAGAAGGTTTTTGATTGGATTTTATCTTTTTCCAGCTACAAACCTCTGGGCCTTCAACCCCTTCTTCCTATGAGATGAGGTACAATATCTTCTTGGGTTAATATACCCAAAAATCCCCAAATATAAGGAGACGAAAAAGGGGTGAAGTGTGAAAAATGGTAAGCATGATTAGGAGTGGCACAATGACTCATCAAGGAGACCTCCAAGTAGCAAATCCATCCCTAACGGTGACCACTTATTAGGGCGCAATGTCAACCACCAAGGTAAAATAGGGAAAATAGCACAATTTCCAAGCATACGTTCTATAATCAAAGCAACTCTAAATGAAACATACTCAAATGCCTCAAATATTAAAGTGACACTTACCACAATACCCGACTTGTACCTCATGGAGAAAGACCCATCATCTTCCAAAAGCAAGCTAATGTGGTTGATGCCATCGTCACGAATCTAGGATGTGTGGTGGTGAAGCGAGTTTCTATCTGTGCATGTGGATGCTATCAGTCATCTTTCTCTCCGTACTCCATGTCTGCAACTTGAAGGCCTTGAGATATTATCTCCTTATTTATCCATAGAAATTTGGGATAATAGTACCTACAAGCCAATTCAAAAATCTATGAAGGTTAACAGACTATGTAAATCAATGTAAATGTAAAAGTTAAATAAGGAAAAATGAAAATGAGAAAGATAAATGGATTAATTAAAAGATAAATAAAAATAAAACAGGAGAGAAGGCTAAGGAATGGGAAATGAAAGATTATGGATTTTGGTCATCCCCTTACCCCCTAGCTCTCCATATTTCTTCCTTCTCTTTCATTCTCAAAGGATCTTGTTGACAAAGAGAGGAAGAGGCATAAAGATCCATGAAAACATTATAATCATACATTACAATAATAAATCACTAAGCTCCCATTCAAAGTTGGTCCCATTTGGGTTTCTAAGGTAAACATCATGTCCATTGTTTATTGAATGGTTTGGATATCTCTGTGTGTAATCTGTGTGTAAATTCACTGTGATGCGCTATAATTTTGTTACTTGATTCATTTTTGAGATAATTTATGGATTCCCGTGTGTTGATGCTTCTCTTGTTCATGTTAAACTGATGCCTAGTTATTTTATGGTGCGAGAATTCATTTTCTATGTGTAAGTGAAGTACATTATCATCTTTGGAATGTCCACTGTCCAACTCCTTTCAAATTTTGAGATCTATGGCTGTTAAAATTTGTTTGTTGCAAATTATTAGCCTAGTTTCCATTCTCAATGTTGAATTTTATAAATTCATATTTGTTGGGTCGAATACCATTTCCCTAGAATTTTTTTTCACTCCTCTAGAGTCTAGACTGCAACTCGTCTCGCTAAGTTGAATTGAGATATGTCTAGGTGTTTCCTTTCTCTCTTGACTATAATTTCACCGCCGAAGCAAATTCCTTCCTCCCTGGGTTTTTTCCTCTCACCCACACAATTGTATGGACGTATACACATATGGCAGGGTACACACAATAATTTCGTGGAGTATTGAAGTTGTAGGTTGATAGTTTAATTCCCTTACCTAGTTTCTTCTACCTTGGGTTGGAAAGTTGCTACGTAGGACTAGATCATATTTTCCTTTTACCACTACTTCTTGATTTCATTGTATTGTATTACTTATTGACTTGTCTCCTAGTTGTTTTTATGCCCTGAAATGCATGTTATTGTCCAGGGGATTGCAATTGTTGTCTTGGATGAGCGGATTGCTCAAAATGCTATAGTCAATGGAAATATCTCCTTCTATTTGATGGTCACTTTTAGTTAGGTGTGGAAGATGAGTGCAACCATTTTCTTGGAAATATTGTGTATATGCTAGAAGGATAAACTACACTCAAACATTAACCCTTTCTTCTCCAACATATTTGTTATGGACCAAATACTTAAAATTATATCATAATAAACCAAAAGTACACACCATGTACATCAATTTGAATGTGGAGCACAACTCCAAGATAGATAAGATAGATTAGTTACATAATAAATCCTTAAAGAATAGGTGAACCTCCTCCAAATATCCAAAAACATTCATACATCACAATTCACATGTCCTCAATAATGAATACATGATCTCTATATATACCTATTCACACACTACACATGAGACCCATTTACTATTAGTCCGACCCTATTACATATATATTTACACATTACATGTACATTTATCCCCATATATGCCCCCCCTTGGGGTCATATAATATACATTTAACCCCATATATTCCCCCCTTGGGTCATAAAAATATCATCTCATCTAAGATAAAGAATCCAAATCAGTTGGAAAATGATTTATCTTTTCTATCTAATATTGGTATTGAAAGTTTGGAGGTGGGCGACTTTGACGAATTGGAGAACTTGAATTTTTTTGCAAAACATAATATCATTAAACAATTTTCAAACCAAAGTAGGAGGAATTCAGTCCCTTAGACATTGGTTTGATAATTTCGATACAGAGCATAAGCCATTAGTAGAGAAATAAACAATTGCAAGTTCATATCCCCACAATACATATGAGTAGTTGGATTGAATCCTAAATTGGTTTTTGCATGTATAGATCCGGAGTGTGTCAATCAATTGGAATCATAGTGACAAAGCACGGAAAACACGAAGGAACACAAGCCTTAAGATAAGAAGAATATGTTGATTAATTGGGTTGGTTGTCATTGATGTCAACCCTTGAAGAAATTTCGGTAGCGAATTCCGGTAGCACAAAGGTTTGGGTAATGGAAGCAAGTTTGTTTGATGTATAATGGTATGAGTTTTGATATATTTTCAGGTAAGACTATTCTAGATGGATAGTACATATCATGCCATTTCCGGTGGTATGTGGAACGTCACATAACTTTTCACGTTTGAGACTTATGGCCTTACGAAGTTGAAGGATCCTCATATGATTAGCTTGAAACCCCAAAAGGTCAAAGAAGTCAAAGTGTTTGCAAAGAAGAAATTATTTAAATAATAAAGTGAAATGAAAAAGTCAAAGAGGATTATTTAAATAATAAAGTGAAGTGACAAAATCAAAGAGGATTATTTAAATAATAAAGTGAAGTGACAATGTCAAGGAGGATTATTTAAATAATAAAGTAAATAGAAAAATTTCTAATTATGGAAAGTGGTTATAAGAAGGTTAACCCAAAAATGAGGAAAATGGGTTAAGTGGTCAAGTGGCTATTGGATACATGGAAAAGTGGCAAATTGGAAAAAATTGGACATAGGTGACTATGTGGACAAAGTGGCCTAGAAGATGCTTCTAAGGAAGCTACTTGGAGAGTGTAAATAAGAGGCAAGGCTCTCTCATTTTAATAACACTTGAGAATATTGAATATCTACAGGTGACTAAGGTAACCAAATGATATCTAAGCTGAATTTTAGAGGGAAGGTGAAGTAAAGAAGACCGGAATTCAAGGGAGGATACATTCTTTTGATGATGCTTTCTAAGGTATGTTATTTACATGTCATCTCACCATTTTCAGAATAATTTTTTTTCTAGAATGATTCAGACTGTGAAATTGAGAGGCCATTGAGGAAACATATCCAAGTAGATGTGGTACAAATTTCAGCTTGTGGGTCGTTGTATTTTTGGAGTTACACTCCATGGAAAATAAGGTTTGTGGCTAGTCCTGAAACTAGTTTAAACATGTGTTTCAGGTAAAAATGTCATAAATTCTTCATAACATATCCAAATTCAGTAAGAACAAATGTGTTGGTTAGAGTACAGTGTGTAGTATTATGTGTAAAAATTTCAGATCCATACAACAAATATTCCGTGTGGGGCACGCTCTACAAGTTCACTCTCTAGAAAAAGCCAGAATTCAATAAGGTATGCCATTTTTGCTATAAATCTTTTTTTGAGAGGTTTCAAGTAGTGAAACCTGGAGGAATTGCATAAAACACACTGAAGAACATTGTGTACTATTTTCAGATCTTTATTCATTACAGGTACATAGTTATGATTATTTCAAGTTAGGGTTGTTGACTAATCAAAAACTAGTCATGTGAGACTAAAGTAAAGTTTGATGAAAATGCTAGTCTCTTGTTGTTAAAGTTAAGGAAGGTTGAGGTACATGTTGGTGCATGGTTTATGAACTTGTTTATGGTACAAGTTGATTAGAAGTTGTTTGGTACAGGTTGGTGCATGGTTGATGCACTTGTTTATGGTACAGGTTGATGTATAGGTTGATGGATGGTTGATTCATGGTTCAGGTTGTTGGTACAAGTTGTTTAGTGCAGGTTGATTGGTACATGTTTACAACAATATATCTCACAGTGATAGTGTGACAATGGTTCCATCATTCTACTTATATGTCAGGGCGGTTGGACAGGGAAATGACAGGTGGTTGTAGCCACCTTCCGGTTGTATCCGGAGAACATAGGGGGTTGTAGCCTCCTTCTGGTTGTAGCCGAGAATTGGGGAGTTGGATCTTCCCTCAAGTTGTATTATGAGAAACTAGGGGGTTGGAGCCTCCTTCCAGTTGTAGCTGAAAAACAAAGGAAGTTGGTACTTCCAATGAATGTAATTCTTCAAGACATATAAGAAAAATCGTTTCGTGGTTTTCTCCCGCTTTGGGTTTCCACATAAAAACACTAGTGTATTGTGTATGTGTATGATTGTTCATTTGTTCATTGTTTATTTACTTTGCAAATATTGGATGATAATGCTAGATTGATATAACACTTGCATTATATGGTTAAAAAGGATTAGATTGCTCTATTACTGATTCACCCGCCCTCTTAGTAATCCAACAAAATATCCATTTGGCCTATGCGTTCTTGGTGTTTAACAACAAAAATATACGTTTTTCTTGTTGATGATATATATAGAGAAGTTTTCACTTAAAAATATCACTTAGTATTTACATTGTTAGCTAGTGGTTGTTTGTAGGCTACACTCAACAACTAGAATCCTTGTAACCATTTGGAGCACAAGAGGTGTTTGAATAAGACAACCAAACAACTAGGCCATGGAGCCAACCATCATATTATCCTAACATGCATGTTGAAGGATAATGAATATAGGGGATTGCAGTTGGTTGTTTTCATATAGGTTACATCTAAGAATAGGTCTTATAGCCATCAAAATAATAAAGATCTTTGTATAGGGAAAAGGGAAGAGGCCTAGTGGAATTAAGAAGACACAGTTCTTTATAATAGAATGAGAATAGAGCTCATACTATTTTTTCACATAATATCCATGTAGGTGAAGTGAGTGGACTATAAGTCCCTCATTTACGGATCATAAGGTATCAAAGAAGTTGATTCTTTGATCGTGATGCAACTACCAAAACATTGCAGAACTTAGCATGGGTAAAGAAATCGAATAAAGGTTGGAAGACTTGAGGGCCACCAATGCTAAACTTCAAGAAGAGAACCAACTCTTGAAGGAGTAGGTCCATATGTTCAATCATAGATGGTAGATATGGAGAATAAAATTTATACCTATTCCAAACTATTTCCATTGCTAAACAAGTGGTTTGATCACTGTCACGACTCCCTCACCCTGGTCATGGAATATTAGGACAAGCACAAAGTTCAACTTGTACACTTGGGGGAGAAGGTCATTTAGTTGGATAATTGGAAAGAAGACATGATCACTCAAATGAAGTCTCAACTATAGAAAGAGTTTGTAGAGAAGGATGAGGCCTTGGAAAATATACAAGCAAATGTCCAAGAGAATCGAGAAGCAATCCTACCTTCCATTGCCATTTCCAAACCTAGCATCATGATTGAGACAACTATGGTAAGTTCACCTTCCATAGAAATTTCTCAACTGCAACTTTGTGAATTTGAAAATTATGCTAGAGGCATTGGTTCCAAGCTCTTAAGGTGGATTGACTATGATGGAAAAGGGAAAGGGAAGAGAAAAAAAGACATCCTAAGCCCCATTTTAGCTACTTCACATGTCAATAATGAGGGCCTAGGTTTCAATGGTAGATTGGAAAATCATGTGACCATGAATACCATTTTTGTGAAGGTGAAAGACATGACAAAATTTTCCTTCTCATCTAAAGGAAGATAAGTAGATGAAGGTGGCATCCCACTACCACCTCAGCGTTCTTGTGGCAGATGGAATATGGGAAGTGATGAGAAGAGCTCAAATAATCATCACGCACCATCATTCAGAGGAGGTAGAAATCTAATCGAATGGGGAAATAAAAATAAGAAGAACAAGAGGTTTTCCTTAAGAAAGAAATCCCTTGTTTGTCATTTCTACAAGAGGAAAAGCCACAACACTTTCAATTGCTGGTATCCAAAGGATTTCTCATTTTTCAATAATAAATTCCATCTTGAGGAATCTTGTTGGGAGATGCAAGTCATATGCCACACTTATGATTGTTTTTATAGGAGGAACCCCAAGAAACATTCCCTAATCCAACAATGAAATCATAGGAATATGAATAGGAGGAATACCCCAAGTAGTTCATACAAAAATTATAAGAACTTTCTCCACCACCACAATTTGAATGGTAATTAGGAATCAATGTGTTGGTGACTTCATCCAAATCTTCACCAAAGAAATCACACAACAAAGAGAAGAGTGTGGAGAGTGAAGATTGAAGAATATGAAGAGTTGCCTACATCTCCAGTCCAAATAGAATAAGTTAGCCAATAAGCTATAAAAATAGAGGAGGATAGTGACAACAACGAGATGGACAATAGTTTCATGACAAGGGAATTGAAAACCCAACGATTTTTTCTAATATTTTATCCAAAGAATCACTTCTTGGAGTTGTGTTGGATATTGGTGCATGAAGGTTAATGAACTTGGGGGAGTTCTTAATAAATCCATGATGTGATTATAAACATGTGAAAGCACTAGAGAGTTGTTTCCATACTGGGAAGAAATTGATCCTAGCAAGAGAATGTAGGCCACACTTCCCTTATGGAGTTGCTACGTGATGTAACAATGTATTGGGATCACATTGAACACAGACTATCATTTGACTTTGATTTATTGATTTCCAAGATGGGCCATTTCTAAGATATAGGGAGATGGGAATGAATGTTGATTGTAGATATTTGATCTAGACATTTCTTATAGTTGAGATTTAGTGAGCAAATTTTTTCATTTTTGGGAATGAGCAAGATGGAACCAGAGATAAAGCCATATCCATAACTAGAGACAATAGCTAGAGCCATGAGCTATAGCCAAATCCAGATTCAGAGCGATAACCAGGAGCTAGAGTCAGAACCGAGTTCTAGAGAAGTAGACAAAATATGCATTGATCCATATTGGTTTCCTTCAAGATTTTAGAGACCAAAAAACCTCTAAATGGGGAGGACCTGTGATATGAAATGGATTTGAACCAACGAATGGTTGTAAGACTCAATACTTGCAAGCCATTTCGACAATTTATGAAGATTAGCAGACTATATAAATCAATGTAAATGTAAAATTTGAATAAGAAAAAATGAAAATGAGAAGGAAAAATAGATTAACTAAAAGATAAAGAAAAATAAAATAGGAGAGAAGGATGATGAATGAGAAATGAAGTCTCATGGATGTTGGCCTTCCCCTTATCCCCCAACTTTCCCTATTTATTCCTTCACTTTCATTCTCAAAGGGTGTTTTTGGCTAAGAGAGGAAGAGGCATGGGGAGTCATGGAATCATTGTAACCAAATATTTTCATAATGAATCATTGAGCCCCCATTTGATGTTGGTTTTCCTATTTGGGTTTCCAGGGTAAACATCATGTCCATTATGTATTGAATGGTTTGGGTATCTCTCTATGTTTGTGGAAAACAATCCATGTGTGAATTAATTGTGTTGTGCTATAATTTTGTTGCTTGCTTCACTTCTGAGATAATGTATGGATTCCCATGTGTTGATGATTATTTTTTTCATGTTAAATTGATGCCTGGTTATTTTATGGTGTGAGAATTCATTTTATATGTGTAAGTGAAGTACATTAATAACTCCAGAATGTCCACTATCCAACTCCCTTCAAAGTCTGATATCTATGGCTATTAAAAATTGTCTATTGCAAATTCTTAGCCGAGTTTCCAGTCTTAGTGTTGAATTTTAACAATTTCTGTTTGTTGGGTTGACTACCATTTTCACTGGGTGATTTTCTCACTCCTCCAAACCAAAACTCTTTTCCCTAGGTTGAATTTAGATCTTTTTAGGAATTTCCTTCCTCCCTAGAATCCAATTTCATTTCATAGAGTGAATTCCTTCTTCCACAAGTCGTTTCCTTTCACTCATGTGGTTGTACGGACTGTACACACTTTTGGAAGGGAACACACAATAATTTCATGGAGTATTGAAGTTACGTGTTAATGGTTTAATTCACTTACCTAGTCATTGTTGCCTTGTGTTGGACCATTTCTACATAGGTGCAACTCATATTTTCCTTTTCCCATTACCTATTGAGTTCATTGCATTGTATTACTTATTGATTTATCTCCTAGCTGTTTTTACGACCTAAAATTTATGTTATTTTTTTAGGGCTAGCAATTGTTGGCTCGTATGAGTAGATTGCTCAAAATGCTATAGTTAATGGAAAGGTCTCCTCTATTTTGATGGTTTACTTTAGAGAGGTGTGGAAAGTGGGTGTGTCAATTCTGTTGGAAATATTCCTTTTGTATATGGTAGCAATGAAATATATGGAAAATACAATCAAACATTGACCCTTTCTTCTCTAGCATATCATCTCATCTAAGATAAAGAATCAAAATTAGTTGGAATAAGATTTATATTTTCTATCTAATATTGGTCCTGAAATTTTAGAGGTGGGTGACTATGAAGAATTGGAGTGTTGGAATGTTTCGACACAATAGAGGCTCATTAAGCAATTTTAAAACCAAAGAAGGAGTAAATTAGTCCCTTAGAAATTGGTTTGAGAAATTTGATACAGATAATAAGCCATTAGAAGTGGAATAGAAAATTGTAGGTTCATGTCCCCATAGTACATATGAGTAGTTGGATTGAATCCTTAAGGGAATTTTTCACATACATAGTTGGAGTGTGTGTCACTCAGTTGGAACCAGAGTGACAAAGCATGGAAAACATGAAGGAACATAAGACTTGAAGCCAAGAATCATATCCATATGGTGTATGCCTTCCTAGTATTTAACAACAAAGATATACATTTTTCTTATTGATGATATAGATAGAGAAGTTTGCACTTAAAAATATCACTTAGTATTACCATTCTTAGCTAGTGGTTGTTCGCAAGATACACTCAAAAACCAAATGAATTGTATCCATTTGGAGCATAGAAGGTCTCTGTATAAACACCCAGACCATGGAGCCAACCATCATATCATTCTCACACGACTGATGAAGGATAGTGAATAGATGGGATTGTAGTTGGTTGTTTGCATACAGGGTACACCCAAGAGCAGGTCTTGCAACCATCAGAATAACAAAGATCCTTGTATAGGGAAGAGGACAAAGGCCTAGTGGCATTCAAGACATAGTTATTTATAATAGAATGAGAATATATCTAAGAATAAAATTCCACATAGTATCCATGTAGTTGAAGCGAGTAGACTATAAGTCCCTCATTTACAGATTAGTGTAGGATAATTTTTCACACTATTTCAATTGTTGGCTCTAAGGATGGTTGTTGATATCACAATAGTGAGGGTAGAAATGTGTCTCTTGACTATCTTAGTAGTAATTACACGATCTAAAGTAGAATTTAGATCACATTTTCCACAATTTTCATTGAATAGATGTCAAAAGAGGAAGCATATAGACTCAACCTTGATTGTCCTAATAGAGTATCACGTGAAATAATTATCATCACTAAGAGTTAAAATTATCTATGGCCATGGTAATTAAAAACATATATAGGATCCCTCCAACACTCTTGAAGAGGTATTGTTATCTCCCTCAAGTCTCATGGAAGACGAGGACTACAAAATAAAATGATTTTCAATCCAAAATCATATAATGTAATTAATATAAAAATAATTTATTCACGGAACATATGATCCATAAATAATCTAATGTGTTTAAATTGAAAATTATGTTTGAAAACATTTAAAATGTTTTCTTATAATTTTGAACTATGTGCTTCATATTTTCCAACTTCATGAAACAAAAAAAAATACTAGAGATAAACACACATAATAAAATATTTACATAATTTCTTCATGGAGCATATGATCCATAAATAATCTAATGTGTCTAAATTGCAAATTATGTTTGAAAACAATTAAAATGTTTTTCTTATAATTTTGAACTACGTGCTTCATATTTTCCAACTTCATGAAACAAAAAAAATACTAGAGATAAATGCACATAATAAAATATTTACAAAGTACATTTTTATTTTAAGAACCCTTTGAGGAAACAAATCAAGCAATTATTAGTATGTACTTTGAATCCTTTCAAAAATCCCCTTAGGTATTTTTTCTGTTAGAAAAAAAAGTTTGCAGAGCAATAAAATAAAACAAATGCGGAAATAAAATACATAAGATACAAAATACAATAGAGACACATATATACGTGGTTTACCCAGTGTGAGATACATCCACCAGAGAAATTTCCAGGTCCTTCCTTTATTATTATCCAACAAATGAAGGGATACAACCTACAACACATCCATTGTAAACTCCTCTTCTTTCTCTCACCATCTCCTCTCTCATAATACAATATTAACTCCCATCACCAGTCGAAATACAATGCCCTCATACAAAAAGAGGGTTTCTTTCTAAGGAAAAAATACCTAACATAACTTCTACCATCATATCTGCGACCTTATAATGAACGGTCCAGATTGACTACAAAATTACAATATTTTACAAGGCAATTTCCCCCAAAATTTCTCTTCGGGGGCGATGCCCTCGAATCCTCCGCCAGGGAGGGGGATCCATTATTTTTTGCTTCCCCCTCTAGACTCCACTGATGACAATAGTGGGGGGAAATACCTCCCACAGCCCCCGTCAAGAAATGGGATCCAAACACGACTGAAACAAACCTCTAAATCAGGAAGATAATCAGGCTCCACAACCAACATTTCCCAAAAGATGAAATTCACTTGGATATAGGTATAACATATTATATACCATGTCTAAAAATTTTCTTGAAATTTATCCAATACATTATTTAGTTCTCCCTTCATTGTAGTCTACATCCCAACCTATTGAAACGATTATTTGGAGTTAACTTAAGAACAATTTCTTTTTAAACTATCAAACCCTTTCCCTATCTTGAATTTTCCTGTAAATAGGATTTATGCAAGTTCCAGTTGGAGAATGGTTCATTGTCCAAAATATTTTGTTATGAAACAATCAAGCTTCTTAATAATCATCAATAACTTTTCACTGATTATTCCGTCAAAGACATAACCTTCATTGGCATTGTCTTAATGGGTGGTATCTCCAATGATAATGTGATTATCAATAATTCCTCCATAAAAAATGTGATTCATCAACAAAAAATTGCTTTGTCAAATACTTACTTTATAAGTGAATAGATTCTTCGAGTGGTAATAATTTTTCAGGATTTCAGGATTTTTTTTGCTGTAGGCTATTACTACAACCAACATTTTGAGACTTTCTACCTGGGGCTCACCATCAAAACCAAATCATTTTTGAAGGAAGAACATTCATTTCATCACATGATAAATACACAATATGATAACTATATCAAGTCATTCCAGCGAGTGCATGGGGGAATCAATTAATAAGAAGAATTTTACATAATTCTCAATGTCTCTTGTAAATGTGCATATGTGGAAGTCTACACATGTGCACTTTTGGCTTTTGTAAATGTGTATACATATAAGTAGGTTTTCATATAGACACATTATAAGGCTTTCATATATGCACAGATATGGAAGTCAAGTGAATATATATGGAAACCTAAATCCATAAATGCACATTTGGCTTTTATATATGTACAATTACAAAAGTCAGAATGTGCATTTGCGAAAGCAAGCTTCCATAAATGAACATTTTGACTTTTGTAAATGCACATATATGGAAGTCTGCTTTCGTGAATACTTCCGTAAATGCACATATATAGAATCCCGCTTTCATGAATGCACATTTGAATTTTATAAAAACATATTTATTGAAGCTAAATAATGTACATTTATGGGAGTATTTTGTATATGAAAATTTATGAAAGCCAAATAATGCATATATATGGAAGCTTGATTTCATCTATGTACATTTATAAAATCCAAAATGTGCATATTTAGGATTCCATTTTTGTTCATTTATGGAAGCTTATTTCCATATGCACATTTTGGCTTCTGTAAATGTGCATATATGGAAGCAGGCTTCGATGTATGCACATTATGTTTCTTCCATAAATGTGGATATATGTTTCGTAAATTCACATATATGGAAGCTTGCATATGCACGTTACTTTATTTATGTATATGTGAATATATGGAAATGAAATACTGAACATTTATGGAATCATACTTCCATAAATGTGCATTTATGGAAGCATACTTTCATATATAGAAGCAAGCTTCCATAGATGTGTATTTTTCTTTCTTAAATGCACATATATGGAAGTAGGCTTTCATATATGTGCATTTACAAAATTCAAAATACACACTTTCTTTCATATATGAGAATTAAAAAAAGGGTGACTGCAAGCTAATGATGGTCTCTCATGACACGTTAGTGGCAATGCAAACCTGGAAAAACAACAATCTATTAACTTGGAGGGATTATTCAAGGTAATTTTACAATGAATTTGAATATGGTGTAAGAAGATAAAACATAAGAAATTGAATTAACTTTCTGAATATACAACTTTTATTCATATAAATTGTGAATAACTATGTCAAATTTATTTTTTTCTAACAATGATATCTTATTTTTTCAACAACATATAAGGTATATGTTTTTGTTCGTGCAAGTGTTGAGTACCTTAACAATGAAATTTCATTCCAAAAACTCGTATACTTGTAGAGAACCCATTTTTCTTGTGCGATGTATTTTTTGGAAATTCATAATATTAATTTTATATTTTTAAAAACTTATCAAAGTCAACATATCCCTGAAATTAAAACATCTTTTTTTCACGCAGACTAAGAGTGTCTTAACATGATAAAAACAATTTATTTATTTTTTAGATCGTAGATATCGATCTCCTCTAGTGCCACATATAACTCATTCAATAAATGGTTAGGCCGACAAAACGTTATAGCATAAATAAGAGAGGTATGTATTCTAGGATTTTGATATATGTCAATAAAAAAACAAAATAAAAATAGTAAACATTATTAATTTAAAAAAAAAAAAAAAACTGTATATTTGGAATATGCACAATGAACTCTATCTATCTCTATAGTTTCGTCAGTAACTAGATTGTGTATCCTATATAAAAATAACGTCAAAAACAAAGATATGGAGATGAATTCATAAAAATTGAGGTTTTTATGTATTTGCAGACCAAACCACTAGGTTTGTCATCCCAAACCTAAATCCGAGGAAACCAACTCAGCAAACACCTATGCTAGAGTTTTCACTTCTGCCCGAAAAAATTTGAAATTCAAATAAATAGCGCGCTCGTTCCTAAAACACATGCACATTATTAGCAACAGGAACATGCACATGTTCATGTTAACAAAAATCAATTCTCTCTCTCTCCCCC
>SNQJ01S0221772.1:0-15011 GCA_010110895.2 Picea sitchensis
GACCATGATGTTGTTGATGGTAATCTATTTCAATATTTACAATCATCTATGTATATGGACTAAGTTCATTTGAATAATAACAAGATTACCCATTTTTGGGAATCCAAGTTAGAGTTGTTGTGTGACTCCACCCTTATGAAACTCTTAGAGATTTCAACTCTCAGTGATACATGTGCAATTTCCCAATACATTAACTTTTAATTAGTTGGATGCATTATAATTCCTTGTGATTGGATTTGGATTACTCGATTCATGCCCAAGACATTCATTTTCTTAGTGGATTGTCTATGGAGGGGTAGAATGTCACAAAATCATTTTATAGGGTAGGGAAGCATGGAATTAAGCTAGGGGTGCTAAGCTTGTATGAGAAGCACGGTGCCAAGAGAGGTGGTTGTGGGGAAATCATCCATTTGATTGGTTATGAGAGATTTTGCGTCACTTGCAAAATCTTGACCTGTCACTGTATGTGGAAGTCTACCAAAGGAGAGTGTTCCCTAGACACTCTATCAATTATAGAATTATATATCCAAGGCGTATGCCTAAATTGGTGCACCTTCCCAATGTATGAGTAGATGTTCGCATGTGCAGAAGCCCACACCATACACACTACTTTTATCTATGGCTACTTGCTCTTGACCTTTTCCATGTTCAAATGGAAACCTCCACAGGCTTGACAGATTCAACCCACTCAAGAGTAGCCCGCTGCTTGTAGTACATTATGAACCTTGGCAGGTTCGTAAGGATGCTCGAAACATTGCATTCTATGACTAACTTTTCCTAAGAGGTATGGCATGGTGATACTTGTTACAAATGTCACCATATGGGTGCCCAAGTAACATTTGGATGCACATGGATGAAATATTTGGTTAGATGTGGACAAGGACAACACATATGTGCACCTAGTTTTGATTTGAACCCTAAGGGTGCTATGCAAGGTTTTACTTGTACTACTTGTAAGTTGTGTGAAGTTTCATAGAGTGTACTACCTCAGTTGTTGGGTAGAAGATTTTGGGGAACATTAATTTTTCATGATGAGACTTAAAGCAATGCCCGAGGGAATTTTAGAGCTTCTTGTAGGGTGATAGCTCCTAGAAGTAACCTAAGATTGTGTAGCCACCCAATGTTGTAGTGTTTTATTCTGCCCAATACAATAGTGTCCACGAAGTTGCATTCTAGCACTGCACCTACCGTAACTCTGGTTGATTGCATCATTTAACATTATAGTTGATTGTAGGTAGTCACATGTGAGTCCTTGTATACTAATTTGCGAGATTTTACAACAAAGAAAGGGTTGTATTCTATAGAGGATACATTAAAAGCCTTCTAGGAGTATGAGGAGATGAAGGCCATCACCATTCCATTGGTCTATATGATGGACAATGGTTAGGATTCCCTCCATGGAATTTGGGGCATCCTCATTAAGCTTGAATTATAGGACACTTATAATCCTTCCCCTCTTGAATAACATGCACAACAGTCAAGAGAAGTTATGTGCACAGCATAGGGGGAACTACAAGAGAGTATGTCGGTGGGAATTAGAGGTTTGAGCATAGGAAAAGGGATGGATGGTTTTGAATATGTTGATGATACAGACCACCACTCCCCATGTATGAATTATCTTCTAGTAGATGTATAACAATGGGAGAAAGGAGCATCAATGGAGGAGGTTGAAGAGGAAGTGAAAGAGACGATCTCTACTCCTCGAGAGATTATGCCTACCATCACCACCACTACACTACCCTCCCCTCTGGATTAATTATTGGCTATTGTGTAAATTGAGCAGTTAACACATGGCCCTACTTAATGTCAGGCCATGTTAAGGCTATGCTACAAGCATACAAACATTACAACCTACTTGATTGATGCCACTCAAAAGAGGGTCATCCATATCTTCAAACAATCATAGGCTAGCCTAGATTCATAAGTAGATATGTTGATATAGTTTGAATAGTCAATTTCCAATGGGTTACCATTGAATTAGAGCCCACCTTGGGGCTGTCGACTTGATGTTTATGGACAAGCAACCAATGTGTATATTTGGTCTACTCTAGACTTATTACAAATGGCTTGCTTGATAATGGAGGAGTATATAGTAGGTTTCTCAGGCTTAACAAAGTCATGAAAATCTTCAACAGGCTCACCAACAACTATGCATCTAGTTGGCCAAGGTTACTTTAGACATAAACATCTAGATACAAATAAGATAATGCCCGTGAAAGACTTCTCAATTACTTCCTAATTAATTTAGTAGGCAACTGAAGAGTTGTGCATTTAATTATCAATCTGAGGTCATATCTTACTTACGATCTGTCATGCACCGTATATGCAAGTATAATGTTGTAATTGCCAATGAGTTGTAGTACTTTTGATAAAATGCCACAAAACAAGGTATCAAAATGCTTAATCAAGTCACCAACCTATATTTCTCCTTGTACTTTATAAAGAAAAAGGGGTGACACACTTGTAGAAAAGTAAATCACACTTGCAGGAAATAAATCACACTCGCGGAAAGTAAATAAGCCTTACAGAAATTAAATCAATCTTGCGAAAGGGTAAATCACACTTGCGAAAGTAAATCAATATTGTGGAATGTAAATCACACTTGCAGAAAGTAAATCACATTTGTGAAAAGTAAATAAAACTTGCAGAAAGAATAAAGGTGACTTGTCCAAGTATTTAGGATGTTTTTGATTATTGTGATGACTGTGTTATAGCTCATGTACTCAATCCTTAGAGATTCCACCACATTGTGCTTGTAAATGAAAAGAGCTAAACTACCTTAAATTGAAAACTTACACAATTGTCAACTAGAAAACTAGATGGAGAGTTGCAACAACCACAATTGCAACAAAGGGAGTTTCAATAGCCAGAGTTGCAACAACGAAGGTTGCAGCGGCTCGAGTTACAACAACCCAAATTACAATAGTGCGAGTTACAACAACCAGAATCGCAGTGAGAATGAAGTTAAATAGGAATTGCTCAAAATAATTGAAGGTAAATAAAAGATGTTGCAGTTATACTTCAATTAATTGATAAGTGCAATTCTGAACTAAATTGCAGCAATGAGGAAACAATAGAGTTGCAACATGATGTTTTTATAGAGAAATTGTTGGAAATAAATAAGAGAAATTACAACTACTTGCTTATCAATCGAAGATCACTACCCTGCAATGTTAGCAATCAAAAGCTACAACAATGGAGAACAACAAGATGTTAATGAAGGAATTGCTAAAAATAAATAAGAAAATGGAAATCTAATTATAACTACTTCTACAAACTGTACCGAGCTAAGGAGGGGGCCCTACCTCCTTAGATGAGGTAATGGTCTAAGAATGGAGTAGACGCTCGAACAATCAACACACCATCAATTGAACAGTATGAAAAAGGAAATTATACTGTTGAAACTCTGAGTTTTACAATACAACTGAATATTACAAACCGAATAATATCATCTCTTGGGCTCAAGAGAGGCTGAGTTTTTATACAATACATTCGATGTCTAAATAAAACAAAGAGACAAATGGAAAACCATGAGAATCAGGCTATTCATCCGTTTACATCGAGATCGTCGAATTTTAGAAAAGAGTGGGCATATGTCGACTCGGATCGGTTGAGCGATGGTTGGTAGGCAGATTGTTTCCTCTTCTGGTTATCCACTCACCTTCAATCACTTTCTCACGTGATGATCGATGTCCAACCGACAATTGTAACGCTCACTGTTGCACTGGAAAAACCTTGGAGTTGAAACAACAACAATGCGAGTTGCATTCAGAATTGAACCAACTGTATGCTTGGGCAAAGAAGTTGCAACACTTGTGGAGGAATTGCATATCTTTCAGAGAATTGCAGACACTGTATTTTCTCTTATATAGCAATGTTAGTGCAAGAAGGTAACGACTTCCTTAAGAAATATGTAAGAATGGCATAAAAGTAGCATATGGGAGAAATTGATTAGTATGAATAGAGAAATTGAGATGGCCATGGAGGTTCCTAATATTGCATTTCTCCTCCCCTGCTTCCTCTTTCTCGTTGATGCTTTTCCATGATGTAATTTTTTTGTCCTCTACTCATCTCTGCTTTGTCTCGGTCTAGGCGGTTGCATCAATTAACATAAAGTATGTGGTTTGGACAACCACTTCTCTTGTTTCTTTGGTTTGGGTTGTGTCTTATGGCTCAATAGATGGTTCCCTTGTAGCAAGGGATCTTGTTGCTTGGGCAAGACAACCTAACTTCTCAAATGTCCTTTCTTCATTGAGTTCATCCTTCAAAATTTTGAGGTTAAGTTGTAGTTTCCAATTCTTCATCCTCAACATTGTATTCTACTTTACAGTAAATTCATATAGAGGTAAGGAATGTGGAATGCTTACCTAGGGTGTAGCAGTAACCTTTTCTTTAGGACCAACAGTCTCAGGTTATGGTTCTACTTCCATTGGTACCTATGGGCTAGCAATCGCTTCCCCAGAAGTACTTCTTGTTGGTTCTTGTGGTACAACAAGAGCCTATGGTTTTGGTTCCTCTTTATCCTATGAATTGGAAGACCATTCTAGTTCCTCTTTCTCTTGTAGATTGGTAGGTCATTCCCCAGAAGCGCTTCCTACCGGTTCTTGTGGATCAACAAGCACATCTGGTTCTAGTTCCTCCTCTTTTGTATAGACTTCAAAGATGGTGACAAGCCCTTTGCCGAAAATGCTCTTTGTTGGTTCTTGTGGGCAGCAAGAGCTTGTGCATTCATTTCTTCATCAACTTCCAAGTTACTCCCCGTTGTTGGTTCTTGTGGGTCAGCATGGGGTTTTGTATCCATTGTTTTACTAGCTTCAAGGTCACTCTCATCTACAGTTTGTTGTTTTCGTTGAGTTGCAACCATGGACTTGGTTTTTATTTTCTTTTGAACATAGAGTTTCCTCTTCCCATACCCTCTCACTCTCTTAGTGGAGGGTTTTCTTCCTATGACTTTGACATCGGTATCATGGCTTTTTTTTGCCGAGGTGGAAGTACTCTGGTCCCTTGTCGTCACTGTTCTCCTCGGTCTCTTTTGTTGAGGAGTGTTGATCCGGATTATTTTCGGCACGAAATGAGAGCGGAGATATAACACAAAAATATACAGAGATTTTGAAAGAGCAATAGTAATATAACAAAGATATATCGAAAATATAACCAGAGGCAAATATATACAATAATACACAATTTCTATTAATGAAATAAATGTACAGAGACTGTAAAAATACAGAGTGAAAGACTCGCTAGAATGGTGGCAACTTATCTCTGATAAGAAATGTGACGGTTACTCACATTCACAAGAAGATGATTACAATGAGGCTTTGAAGGCCTTTTTACAATAAATAGGAATGCCAAAAACCCTAGACATCCAAAAACCCAACCCTAGGAGATGAAGTGCCAAAAGTCATCTGGGCCCCGTTTGGGTAAGTTAGTACATCATCTTCCCGGGGTCGTAACTTTTGCATACGATCTCCATTTTAGGCGCATGATAGCCCGTTGGAAAGGTATCGTCGAGGAGATTCATTTTGGGGGAAATATGGAAGGAACTTGCATATTTCTCCCCATTTTACCAAAAACGTCGTTTAGGGCCTCAAAATGTCCCCAGAAGTTAAAAACTGCTAAAAATAGTAAATTACCAAAATTGCCAGAAAATTGTTTTGAGTCAGTTGGAAAAGTTGGGTGGCCACCAATATCCACCTGGATCAATTCTCCCTCCTTAGGAAGAAATGGTCTCCATTGTGTTGAGTGCCCGGGGGAGAGGAAAAATCATTAAATGCTAAATCTTCATCTTGATGAGCTGCTTGCCTTGTTGGAGAAGTTGCACTGCTTAGCTTGTTGAAGGTTGTCACAAATATGTGGCTGGAAGGGTTGGACCTTTTTAACCAGTCTGGCTACATGAGATGCCCATGTGAAGAAGGAATATTTACACTTTTCTTCAATCTTGTCGACCTGCTTCTGTTGGATAGAAGGTGCTTGGGCTGACGCTGTAGTGTTTGCAGTATCCTTCTGTTCACCTTTTGAATAGATTGTGAAGAAGGGGAATTTTGCAGTATGAGATACTACCTTGCGGCACTGTTTAGGCAGAACAATAGTTGGAACTACCTCTGGTATTCTGTAGAGATGACCCCCCAGAGAAACAATGGCACTGCGGGGCTGAGACTCATAAACAACATGGTGTCTCCACATATATGGCTGGCCTAAGAGAACATCACAAACATCCATTGGGGAAACATCACATAATACCTCATCCTTGAAGGGTTGGGTGCCATATGACAATCAACATTGTTGGTTGACATGAAGATCTTGTCCTTGGCGAAGCCACTCGATGTTGTATGGTTGTGGGTGTGGTGTTGTCGACAATCCCAACTATTTTACAACCTCCGTTGAGATGAGGTTCGTTTGGCTTCCGCTATCAATAATAAAATGTAGCGGGGTTGCCTTCACCCACATTTGTGAATGAAAAAGTCACTCCCCCTCTTCAAGATCTGTTGGTTCTTCGGTTGAATTGCTGTGGTCATGACAATAGTAGTGGGGTCTGTGTCAATGATCCGTCCTTTACCAGTATTTTCATAATCAAATTCTGAATCAGGGTTCAGATCCTTGTCTTTGATCTCAACCATCGATGACTGTTTTGAGCGACATTCATTGGTGTTGTGCCAGGTCCTTTTGTGGAAATCGCACCATTTTTCAGTGTCCTTCTTTGTCTTTCCGTGACCCTTCTTTTCCTGTGGCTTAGATTGGTTTTCAAGAAGGTGTTTTTTAGGGTCGTCCTTGTCGTACTTTGGTTGTTGTGGATTTGCAGATCCAAAATCCCGTTTGTTCTGGTACTTAACCTTCTGCTTGATTTTAACAGCATATCGATAAGCATAACCGATTGATGAGATGTCTAAAAAATCCATTTCAGTTTGGATGTATCTGTGTAGAGCCCCGCGATATTTCAGAACCCGATGTCGCTCAAAGTCTTTGATACCCAGCTTGGTGCGCAAGGTATTGGTGAACTCCAGAACTTCTTGGCTCCTCTCTTGCCGTAGTGTGGTCCATCTCATGTATTGGTCCTCATAGTTTCCAACATGGTAATACTGTTCCTTTACCGCATCCACAAAAAAATCCCAAGTGGGCTCGACCCCATATATTCCAGACTCCTCTGTGGAACTTTTATCCCAGTAAGTTTCCCACCAATGTTTGACATGGGGGAGAGTTTTATGGAGTGCGAAGGTGATCTTTTCTCTGTCGGACAAATTGTGAACAGAGAAATAACCTTCTAACAGATTTAACCATTTATCTAGGGCATCTGCATCTATCTGACCTTCAAATATAGGAATATCAAAATTGACCTGTACCTTAAAAGGAGAGGTGACTCTAAAGTAGCCACTTGATGAAGATGTTCCTGATGCTATCGATAAGCATTGAAGGATGTGGGAAAAATTCTCCATCATTTTGTCCCTCTGTCGCGTGAGAGCTTGCTCAAGCAACAGATTGATATGATCGTCTACTCCGTCATTTTTCTTTTCTTCCACCATGGAGGGTTTCTTGGGCATGTGAGAGCGATTGTCTTCAAGAGATACAAGCTTGAGACCCAAATTTCTATACTCGGACCTTGTCAGGGACATGCACTAAAAAAAAATGATCAAGAGGAACCTGCTTTGATACCACTGATCCAGATTATTTTCGGCATGAAATGAGAGCAGAGATATAACACATAAATATACAGGGATATTGAAAGAGCAACAGTAATATAACAAAGATATATCATAAATATAACCAGAGGTAAATATATACAATAATACATGATTTCTATTAATGAAATAAATGTACAAAGACTGTAAAAATACAGAGTGCAAGATTCACTAGAATGGTGGCATCTTATCTCTAAGAAGAGATGTGATGACTACTCGCATTCGCAAGAAGATGATTACAATGAGGCTCTGAAGGCCATTTTACAATAAATTAGAATGCCAAAAACCCTAGACATCCAAAAACCTAACCCTAGGAGATGAAGTGCCAAAAGTCATGTGGGCCTCGTTTGGGTAAGTTAGTAGATCAACTTCCCGGGGTCATAACTTTTGCATACAATCTCCATTTTAGGCGCATGATAGCCCGTTGGAAAGGTATCGTCGAGGAGATTCATTTTGGGGGAAATATCGAAGGAAATTACATATTTTTCCCAATTTTCCCAAAAACATCGTTTAGGGCCTCAAAATGGCCCCGAAAGTTAAAAACTACTAAAAATTGTAAATTACCAAAATTGCCCGAAAACCGTTATGAGTCAGTTGGAAAAGGTGGGTGGCCATCGATATCCACCTGGATCAAGTGTCAGGATATGGATTTACTGTAGTTGGGACACTATTTCTTGGAGATAGAGTTGCAACCTCTGCTTTCCATGGTGCTGGAAGTGCAACCATTGCATCTTCTGGAATTACAATTGGTGTCCTAACAACATCATTCCAAGTTCGACCCTCCTTCTGCAGGGCATGCTCCACCAACAACATTGTGAGCCCATGGTATGAAATACCATCCCTGGGGTTCTTTGATATTTGTGCTAATGTCGTCATGGTCTGTAAAGTTCTAAAAAGAAAATATGGCATGTTGATGGGTAAACCATGTTTGGGGTGGTTCATGAGCTAGATATGTTGAAGGTAAACGACCCTACAATGAACCTCATATGTAAAATAATGTTGCATGAATATGGCCACATCCTGCCAAGGGTGTGGGAGAGATTGCCTTTCAAATCCCATGCCCTTCTTTACCAATGCTTCTCTCACCTTTAGGCTTTAACCTATCTATGGCAAGTTGGTAACCTCCACCACAGTTTCTTTTGTTACCTCAACCAGGGTACCTATGACCATAGATTGTTCAGCTCTGAAATTCAAATCGAATCCTAAAGTGACTTCATTTTCATAACCCTACAAACATTGGATATACTTCATCCATCCAGCCTGGTTGAGAATGTGCCTGATGTTGTCATATGCTTCGAGTAGCAGTGGGTCCATGGGTTCTCTATGGATTAACAAGCCTCCCATGGTTTCCTCTCCTTCTCTCAACTCCAATTGCTTGTAATTGCAAAGGGAAATGTCTACTGGACAAGTGGGAGATTTTGAACTATGGTGATAATGGTGGTTATGGAAATTATGTGTTTTATGGTGTAGGGTGGCGATTATGGTGGTAGTGGAAATAATGAAAACATATGCCACTTAAAGCTTATTCATTACATATTCTATCAGAAAATGTACCTGTTTTTTCTTACCTGACGTGGCTTTCCCTCATACGAGTGTTGTGCTGGTAGTTGGGTCCTAGGGTCGATTGACCCTCTTTGTTTCTGGTGGAGTTGTAACAATGGATGCAGGGTCACATCAATGGTTTTATTCAAAATCTCATCATCGACATCGGGGGTCAGTTTTCTCGTTCTGTCAGTAACGACATTATGATCGAGAGTTGATGTGGATGAGAGTGGCATCATAGGTGGCGTGGATGAGAGTTGCAACATAAGTGGTGCGGATGAGAGTTGCAACATTGGTGATGTGGATGAGAGTTGTGGCAGTGTTCTAAAGTTGTAGGAAGGTTTAGAGTTGCAACAATACGAGGAATTGCAGCAACGACAGAGGTGCAACATAGTCCTAGAGTTACAGCAAGGTGCATGGTTGCAACAATACGAGGAATTGTAACAATGGGAAAAGTTGCAGCAACCATCAGAGTTGCAGCGTCATCCTTGTTGATGTATTAGTAGTTGAATTGTGGTAGAGATATGCAGAGTTGTAGTGGCAAGAGTCACAACAACGAGAGGTGCAACAACAGGAATTGCAGCGGAGGAGTTGCAACAACAACCTTCTTCTTCCCTGCATATCCTAAAAAAACTTTATTAGAGAAACAAATTTATCAAGATTCTATCAGAAGGATCCTGACATAACCATCACGAAACCGTGAAGTGCCATTCTTTCTTTCTCTTGGATATTTTATTTGAACATGCCCTGCACCAACATAAGCAAATTTTCAAAAAGCATGCCCTTAAGGGTTTTCATACATGGGTGTGTGTGTGCAAGTGGCCATTTAGCATCAGGGGAGTTTTCTCATCGTCAATGGTGCAAATTTTGATGGCTCCTTTGTCATATACAATATCAATCTCATAAGGCCTGAGCCATCGGGTGAAGCACTTCTCTCTAAAATCCTTTAACCTAGAGTCAAATAATAAGGCACAATCTCCAACTTTGAATTTCTTCTTCTTAATGAACTTGTCATGCCATTGAGCTCTTTGATGTTGTATTATTGTTGTGCGATGTAGAGCAACTTGGTGAAGTTTGTCTAGTTCGTTGATTTGGAGGAGTCTTTGTTTCTAAGCTTTAGTTATATCCATTCCAAGTTGTACAGTTGTTCTAAATGTCTGGATCTTTGTTTCAATTGACATTAATACTATCTTTGCATACACCAATTCATATGGGGTGCAACCAATAGTAATTCTCCATGTTGTCCAGTAGGCCCACAAAGCTTCGGGTAGTCTATCAGCCCAGTGCTTGAGGTGTAATCTGACAATATTGGTGATGATGGCCTCAAGGATTTTGTTTTTCCATTCTACTTATTCATTGTCCTGTGGGTGATATGGTGTAGTAACCCTGTTTTTGATCTTGTATTTGTCCATCAAGTATCTAATGAGTCTTGAATTAATTGTGTTCCTCCATTAGTAACTATTTTCAAGGGTATCCCAAATTTGGTGAATATTTCGTCAAGAAGAAATCCCACTACTGCTTGTTCTATCGTAGCTGGGAGTGCTTGTAATGTCACCACTTTGGGACATCATTACATTATAGAGGTTTATGATGACCAGAGTAGCAGGATGGATGTTATAGCGAGTACAAGGATTATTGAGAGGCATTTTTAGGTCCGGATTGCATCGCTCATCCCATTTCATCATTATGATCCATTCTACACAGGTTGGCTTTGGTTTCGTTGCATTTTGACTATTTCCATGATTTTCACTGACGAGGTCATTTTGGGCACATTACTTGGAGGAACCTCTTAGTGTAATAGCTCATTGGAATCGGGAGGAGCAACACTACAGGATGGGATGGTGAGAAGTGACTTTTAGTGGCCAGGGAAGCCACAAGGAGAGATAAGGCGCTTTTCAGAGGTAAAAAGGTTAATAATTAATTAAAGTGATTTAATTAATTAATTAAATATTAATAAAATGAAAGTCACTTTGGAGGGAGAAGGTGAGTAGGAAGTATAAAGGAAAGACAAGGGCCTCTATTCATGCATTCATGTATGACCATCTTTTGATATCTGACTTCTAGCTAGTGATCCCATCATTGGGGGTTTTGAGGGTTTTGACTTAACAAACCCTAGAGGACGATTCAATGGTGAAAGATTCCACCTAGCTTGTCCCAAGCTTGGTCTCGGGGATGCAATACTCCTCCACACCATTCTAGTTCGGATCCATTCAGTGCAAGAGCGTTCTACACCAGCCACAGGCACAGGAAGAGAAGGAGGGCGCACCATTGGGGGTTTCTAGCAAGGGGGGTGCACCATTCTTTGAGGGAAGTTTGTTCCAAGGGATTGGAATGGTTTTGATAGATTCTAGCACTTGGGTTTTCATTGCAGGGTCTTGGCCATTAGATCTAGTGCATTTTGGAGGAGTTCCATGGGTCATTTGATTTATTGGATGCATTGGATGAATTGGAGAGAAGGAGAGCATTTTTGAGATTCAAATCTATTCACTTTGGAGGGGTTATAATTCATATCTGACCCTGAGACTTTACCTAGTGATTTGCAGTGTCTCGATCTATCTTTCTAGCGAGTTTCAGGGCATTTGGAGGCCTCCTTCATTAGGGCCAAAATTGTAGGGTTTGACAATTTCAGGAGGGCGCAACTCTAATTGAGGATTAAACATTTGGAGGAGCATTCCTTGGTATTTTAGTCTGAGATTTTAGGAGGGAATTATACTCATCCCGATCTACAGTTCGACATCTTCTGTGGGGTATTTGGAGGTCTTTGATAGTAGGGCCAAATTATTGAGGGTTTCAGTCTTCTACTAGAGCGTGGCATCTTCCAGCTTGGGGGTTTGGCACTCATACAACCCAGATCTACTCTTGCATTGGTATTCATTGGATATTCAGCCTTTGGAGGCTTGTAGTCTTCTATTGGAGCATTTTGTAGCAGCTCCTATCTTCTATCTTAGAGCCATCTGATGTGAATTCCAAATCGACATATTTATTGTAGCAGGTTCTTATTATTATGAATAAAGATCATATCTGAATCATGTTTGGGTATCTATTATATTATTGATCTTGCATATGGTTAAGGTATGTTCCATTACTGTATCTTCTTGTTTATTGCTGCAACACACATTAAATTCATCAACATAAACCCTAAGGCTGAAATCAAGAGGTCAACCTGCAAATGACATATACAAACAAGTAAATCAACAACATGTTTAATGAAATGCCACAACCAGAAAAAGTTTAAAAAGACACCCAAAACCATGATGTTCCTTTTTTTGTAGCAGCTCCTATCTTCTATCTTGGAGCCATCTGATGTGCATTCTAGATCGACATCTTCATTGTAGCAGGTTCTTATTATTATGAATAAAGATCAGATCTGAATCATGTTTGGGTATCTATTATATTGTTGATCTTGCATATGGTTGAGGTATGTTCCATTACTGTATCTTCTTGTTTATTGCTTCAAAACACATTAAATTCATCAACATAATCCCTAAGGCCGAAATCAAGAGGTCAACCTGCAAATGACACATACAAAAAAGTAAATCAACAAAGTGTTTGACGAAATGCCACAACTAGAAAAAGTTTAAAAAGACACCCAAAACTGTGATGTTCCTTACGTCTTGGCTTGGGAACATTACAGTGGTATCAAAGCTTAGATTCTTGCCAGCCAATGGGAATTAACACATGCATGTAGAGCCATAGAGGGGTCTTCCATAAGAGGAGATGGATATTGAGGATTTTACTAGAGAGACTGTACGTAGTAGATGGGAATATTACTACGACCTTAGTGAGAGAACCAGGGCTGAAATAACATTCCAACAATATTTATCCTTGAAATATCCTAGGTGGAGCATAGATGAGATTACCTTTCAAGTCAAACAAACAGAGGAATACATGGCCACAACAACTAGATGGAGGGAAGCACAGAGTAATCCCACACCCCTTAGGAGCACGCAACTTTGCTACAGTTGCAAGGTGCCTTGGGAACCAGATCATAGGTGTAGGGGTACGAGTAATAAGCATATTATTGAGGAGCGCTATGATAGTGATGATGCGGTATGTGAGGATGGAGCGATGGATGCTTATTTGGAGCAGTCTGATGATGATAGTGACTCTTGCACAGAGGCTAGTGATTCCGGGGCACTTGAGGAGGATAGTGACCCTTACACTTTGGAGGGACAATTGGATGGACAGGATGATAACACCAGTGTCTCAACAGACATATCACATACAATTGATGACCTTACACCTCAGCAGAGTGGTGACACTAGTGAGGATTCACACGTGTTAGCACCTATAGATGACGAGCACCCAATGGAGAACATGACACATTTGTCATATTTCCAGACACCCACGATAGCCACAACATATGAGGATAGCAATGGCATGTCAGATATGATGGAGGAGCCATACATGAGAGATACACACCAGAGACACATGGATCCACAGATCCAGGATGAGATACAGGACGTAAAAACAGTTGACCTTACACATACATATCAACATGAGGATATTGAGTCACAGCCTTTGGAGACTCCATTAATTGAGCATATTGTGGATGCTGACAGGTTGATGGAGCACTTACTTCCAGGATCGGCCTGCATTGATGAGGATGCACTCTTTAGTAGTCAGGATGACCATAGCACGTATTTGGATACATCTATATGGGATCCAGGCGTAGATGATAGTAACAGGGTGAGTGTACATGAGGATATGGCTGCTCATATAGGATATAATGTGATTAAGAGGGAGATAACATCTAGTGATGGGGTGCATTGGCATACTGGAGGAACTAGAATCACAGTAGACAATGGGCAGTTTAACACATTATCTTATGCAGAGAGTGTTTTTGGGGATTCCAGATTTGACACTAGTAGGACTGACACTAGCAGTGAGGGATATGAGGTGGCACCTCAGCATGATTGTGATCATGAGTCACACCACTTAGCAGAAAAACTGAGAGTCAACGAGGATCTGATCAGGGCAGCCACTAGGCGCATTGATGACACCCATGCATTGGTGGCCGATTACTATTGGAGGGAATCAATGGCACATGGTAGTTCAGATGGGGGATTTTCCATGGATGGATTTCATACTCTTAGAGAGAGAGTATCTATGATGAGGACTAATTACCAATAGTTGTTGACTGACAAGGACTACCTATTGAGGACCAGTGAGACGTCTCATGAGGCCCTAAGGGAGCAGGAGATGGAGGCGGACATACTTACTCAGAAGTTAGAGAGCACTCGAGCATTCTTGAGAGGCACACATACAACCCTTCAAGAATCAGAGTCTAGGTCAAATGAGCCTCTTAAGGAGATTTGTTAGAGATCCACTTCATCTGTCTTAGTGGACACTCAGATATATCATTTAGTCACGTTGCTAGGGGATGTTGGTGATCTAGCAGAGGAGAACCAGTTGATGGAGGACACTTCCATTTGTGTTCTGAGAGAGGTTGACCTCCATGTAGAGGTTGATCCAGTAGTACACTCAGGATCTATGATGCAACATGAGTCTACGGGAGACGACATGAGTATGCCTGGGCATACAATGATGAGTGATAGCTCACAGAGACATGTCGAGATGTATGGTGGGATTCAGAGGGGTGTATTGCCTTGTAGGGAGGAGAAACACATAGGGGAGCATGCAGATGCCACTCTGTAATGTCCCTTTCCAAATAGGAGCTCCAGAAGAGGAGGCTTAATGGTCTAAACCACCCTGTTAGACTATAGCCAGGGACAAAGAGGGGTAAACAGGGTTACTAGAGGTCACTCCAGTCACAGGTGTTATATTCGGAAAGTG
>SNQJ01S0221773.1:0-15011 GCA_010110895.2 Picea sitchensis
TTTTGTAATGATGTCTACAATCTGTTCTCTGGTCCCAACATACTCAACTCGAATGTTCTTCTCTCCAACCCATTCTCATAGAAAATGATACTTTATTAGAGTGTGCTTCGTATTGGAGTGCCTCATTGGATTCTTTGAGATACCGATGGTGCTTTTATTATCACAATATATCATAATAGTATCATCATATTCAACCTGTATATCTATCAAAGTTTCTTTCATCCATAGAACCTATGTAAAACATGCTACTCCTGCACTATACTCTTCTTCGGTTGTAGACAATGATACAAATGATTTTTTCTTGCTTATCCAAGATACCAAACACTCACCCAAGTAGAATGCTTCTCTAGTTGTACTTCTTCAATCATCAATGAAACATGCCTAATTTTCATCTATGTAGGAAATAAGTTATAGATCCTTTCCTTTTGGATACCATAATCCAAAATCTTATGTACCCTTGAGATATCTAAATATCCTCTTACTCAACTTGTATATCTGTTGATTATTTGGGTTGGTTTTCATTGATTTCAACCCTTGAAGCAAGTCCGGTATCAAATTCTGGTAGCCCCAACATTGTGGTTAAGGAACTCAAGTTTGGTTGAGGAATAATGTAATGAAGATCAATGCACTTGCAAGTTAGACTATTCTAGATGGATATTACATCTCATTCCATTTCTAGTGATATGTGAAATGTCACATAACTCCTCATGGTTAGAAATTTATGGCCATGTGAAGTTGGAGAAGCCTCATGATTTATATAGAAGCTCCTAGAAGCTCAAATAAGTCAATTTATTCTAGAAGATCCTAGAAGAATTTTACCAGTCAAAGTGGTTGTAACTAGGATTTAATCATGGGTTAAGTTGTTGCAAAAAGAAAATAATTAAAAATAAATTAGTTGCAACTAGAAGTGGTGAGTTTACTATTTGTGGATAAAGTGGTTGTAAGTGGACAAAGTGGTTAGAAGTGGGTTATACCTAAAAGAAAGAAGTTGGGTAAAGTTAGTCAGAAGATAACCCCTTGAGGAAGCTACTTGGAGAATATAAATAAGAGAGAAAGTGTCTCCTATTAGATGTTATTGAGAATATTGAATATATATTTTGTGAATTGTTATGGGCATGTATCATTGACAAATATATAGCAATGAGTTTGAATAAGTGACAAAGTTGTAGGTATGAAGGGTTGAGACTGTGGGTAATGAACTAGGGTTTTACTGAAAACATACATAGGTTGCAGTACTAGAAGGGAGCAGACATCCGCGGGCCATAGTGGGAAAAAACATGGATACGCGTGGGCTTATTTAAGACAAATAACATATATGTTTCCAAAGATGAAAAGGAAGATCTAATCTATCATCAATGACAAGTTGCAGGGTAGAGAAGTGACTACAAGAAGGTGTGATAGTGATCTAGTACAAAAGAACCTTCTACAGTAATTAAAAGGTATGTTATATACTTGTTGTAGTTGGTTATTGGTAATGTCCTAGGGTTTGATCATGGAATATAAATCATGTACCCCTGAGGGTTTGTAGGCCTGTTGGTACTTGCTGTATGAGGAAGATCTACAATGATATATTTATGGTGTATTGGATTGCTATGGTTGGCACATTCCATGAGATACTATTTTATAGTACATCTTGTGTTTTTGGAGCATATTTGAGGCATCTTGCTTGAAGAGTGTTAGTGAAGATACTAGTACATTTTGAGGATGCATTATAGTTAGGGTTTACTATATGATGGATGTAAGGTTTCTTATATCTGATGAATGGTTCATGGTTTATGTATGGCACTTGGTTGATGATAAATTATTGAATTCAATTCTTAGTATATACTTTTGGCATAGGGTATGTGACATATATGATTAGATCTGAGATTAAAGTAATGAGTTCCAGTATTAGTTTTAACAATGAGAGTTGAAAAATGAAAAAATAGTGAAGTTGAGAGAGATACTAGTAATTTGTGAGTTGCAATAAAGAAGGTCATGAAAATCCACGAGTTTCAGTTAAGAGAAGAACAAATACCTATGTGTTGCAGTATATACAGGTTGCGAATCTACAATAAATTTTTGAAGAAGAATTAGGTCAGTGACAGATTTGGGTCAGAGACAGTGACAGAGGTTAGTAGTGACAATAATAGAGGTCAGTAGTAACGGTTACATGTTATTCACATTTGGAACTTATATTTCAGGGAGATTGGACAAGGAAAGGATAGGTGGTTGTAGCCACCTTCTGGTTGTAGCCGAAGAACATATGGGGTTGTATCCTCCTTCTGGTTGTAGCCATAGAACTTGGGAGTTGGAGATTCCCTTAGGTTGTATCTGAAAATACAGGGGGTTGGAGCCTCCTTCCAGTTGCAGCTGGGGAATAAAGGAAGTTGGTGCTTCAAATGAATGTAATTCTTAAATACATATAAGAAAAATCATTATGTGGTTTTCTCCCGCATTGAGTTTCCATGTAAAAATATTGGTGTAGTATCAATGTGTGTGATTACCCATTGTTCATGGTTCATTTATTCTTCACTTGTTGAATGATATTGGTAAATTGATCATGAAGTTAACAACACTTATATTTTGTGCTTAAAAAGGGATTACATTGCTCTATTACTTATTCTCTGCCTCTCTCAATAATCAAAAAATTTGTATCAAAGCAGGATCCTTCAGGAATCAATTTAACCACTAGAAGGTAGATCATGGAGAGAAACAATATGTATACAAATGAAATACCATAGTTTGATGGACAAAACTATGCATTATGGAGCAGAAGGATGAAAACATATGTACAAGATAAGGGATTTGATGTTTGGAAATCAGTACTATATGGATATAAAGAACCTATCGTTCCTCCAACAAATGAAAATGGAAGGAAACATAGTCTAAATAATTCAAAAGACAAAAATGCTATCCTGAATGGTGAGTTGGTTGATTCGGTATATGTCAAAGTTATGCATTGCACATCTGCAAAGGAGATTTGGGACAATATTCATAATGTTTATGAAGGATACACAAAATTCAAGGAAACAAAGCTTCAAACTTACAGAGGTCAATTTGACTATCTGAAGATGAAGGAAGATGAAAATATTGTAGCTTACTTTTTCCAAGTTGATGAAACAGTGAATGCAATTAGAGGATTGGGAGATGAATTTGATGAATCTATAATTGTTCAAAAAGTAATAATATTTCTTCCAATGAGATTTGATCCTAAGATCTCAACACTGTTGGCATAGGGGAAGACCCAGGGTTCAGTCTAAGAGCGCACCAACAAAGCCCTGGCTACTGGCCCTTTCGGCAACACTTGCGAAGCAGATGTAGTCTCACTCGAAGAAGCTATGAGGGGGTTGCATGACAAAGATGTCTACAACTAAGGGAATATCAAGTGGATCTTATATAACATAAATCACATCATTTACATATATCTCATTAGCTATATCTATTCTGCGCAGTTATAGATCTGATCTAACATAGTAATGAAAATAACAAGAAAACAACAATAGAGATCAGAAACATCAATCACACATCCACAACACAAGGTATACGTGGTTCACCCTCCCTCTAGGGATACGTCCACATAATTGTTCTTATGATTTATTAAGGTAAAGAATATAGTTCTTATCTGCGCTCTTAGCTAGCAGATCTTCTTTCTTATCTCTCTTTCTCTCCCCTTTCCTGTGCACCCAACTACAGGACTTGATCTTCGCACACAGTTGAAGATCTTACAATACAATCCTCTCTCTCAATAGAGCTATAGCAATACTCAATGACCAACAACAACAACAACCCGACCGAGGTCCTCTTGACCTTTATTTATACATTACAATCACTTATCGACAACCTTAGGCTAAAACCTAGGTGCCAAAATCCTAAATGTCAAAACCCTAGGTGTCTAAAAACCTAGGTCAACTTTACCCTATTTTTCTGGGCTTTGCTAGCCTGTCTTTCCTTACTTATCATGCGGTGCTCCAAAGCATCCAAGGGTGGATTTTCCAACTTTCTGAGTTGTTCTCATTCCATCTCCCTTGCTGATCTGTCATCCTCGATATCCTCATCCAACAACTTGATTTTCCTCACTTCGTTCCATCTTTTCTGCTTTTTTTCTCACTTCGACCCAGTGACAGTCACTGTGTATCCCGCGAAGCTCACTTTTTACCTTTTCTTCCTTCTCCTTCACTTCCTTCCATAACTAAGGGCCAACAAGCCCCCAACACTCACCTGTGACTCATCTTGAGGCACTTCGGATCTGGTTCCTCTGTGTTTCTTCGACATGGACTGTGCAATGCAACCTTTTCTTTCCACGTTATGCCTCCTTCCCATTCTTGTGCAATCTGTATTTTTCTGTGTCTGGTACCCAGTTTCAATTGCACCTGGTACCTGGACCCTTTTCCCTTTTCTTTTATTGAGAGCTATGAGGCAGCTGGTTGTCGTAATACAACTTCATCCGACTCCCATTAACCAATCCTTCTTTCCATTCTCCATGCAACGTCTTCAGCTGCACAAATCCTCCTTCTGCGACATAGGTGATCTCATATGGTCCAAGCCAATGCATTCTAAACTTCCCAGGGTGTTTTGTAAACTTACTGTCATACATTAGCACTAAGTCACCTTGCTTGAATGCCTTCTTCTTGATGTGCCTGTCATGATAGGCCTTTTCTCTCTCCTTCTGAACTTGCTGATGGGACTCGACAATGAATTTGTCTTCTTCCAGTTCAACCAACTGTGCAAGACTCTCGTGAACAGTGCCAGTATCATCCATATCTGTGAACGCAACAATCCTTAAGTTTGGTACCAATTATTCCATTGGGACAACAAATTCAATACCATAAACCAACTTGAAAGGGGTTTGCATTGTTAATTTCTTACAAGTTGTTCTATAGGCTCATAGTACTGCAGGTACTCTTAAATCCCAGTCATTCCTGTTCACACTGAAAATCTTCATCAATGTTGTTTCCAAGATCTTGTTAAATGCTTCAACTATCCCATTTGCTTGTGGATGGTAAGGTGTACTCTTCTAATGGTGCACTACAAATTCTTCAGTCAGGGCTTTGTTGGCAGCCATATTAATCTCTATCTCTTCTACAAGATGTCTACACAAGGTTTTTAAACCTTCATTAATCACCGCAACTGTTTAAATGATCTCATCATTCTTCACTTTTTGCACGCCTGCTTTTCATTTTCGTTTTCACGACTGCAAGCGTGAAAACCCACAATTAGAATTCATGTTGATTACATCAAAGGATTAATGATCATTTGTTTTATCATGAACCTACTTGAACCTGGTAACCACTCCTTGGTCTCAAAAACACCTTGATTTCATATGTATCAAACCACCACTCACTTTGCATTTGACTATTGTTAATATGGTTTCGATTTATAAATTCGTTGATGCAATGGTTATTTGACATATTGGTCTCTTTGATGAAATCGTTGATGCAATGGTTTATTCAACATATTGGTGTTTCTTTTAAATCGTGCAAATGCCATTGTTTATTTAACATTTGGATCGATTTTTGGATATGTATATCATGGTTTTCAATGGTTATGATTTTTATGTACAGAGGTGTCATTCCAAGTACAACCAGATATGATTTGTTTGCATGGCCTCGAACTAATCCACCATCCTCGCACGCATAAGCATTAACGCTCTGTCTTGCATTTCGGGTTGCCTTTGCTTTGTGTTGGGGAAGCTTCGGGAAGATGGTTCTGTGTCTACCCTATCAAACCCTCTCACCGATTACCTTGTTGATTTTGTGCTATTAGCTATGGCTCCTGTAGTGCGAATCGAACCCAATGGTGTCCAAAATTTTTTGTTGTTTGATAACGCCCGAGAGGACCTAGAGAGGAATGGTTGGCGGGTTTTTATTGAGAAGTTCGAGGGTTTCAACCTGGCAGTTGCTCAACAATTTGCACTGACATTTGATGGGTGCAGGTCCAAAGTTGGGGACATCCAACTCGAGTTGAACGAGAATTTCATTGGCTCAGCCACTGGTTTACCAGCCGAGGGGCAAAAATGGTTTAAAAATTCGAAGGTTGACGAAGTACCCTGGCCACTATTGTTTACCTCAAGGAAAATCAATAGTTGTGACAAAGGTATGCCCGTTACAACTCTTAAGTCTAGATGGCATGATTTGTTGGCTATTATCAAGTAGTTTGTTACATGTGAGGGTGGATATGGTCTAGTTTTCCTATACCACCTACGACTGCTCATGAATTTCATAGATTTTCCCTTAAATATGCCACATTTCCTCCTTTGGATTTTATATAAAATGGCTAAACGTTTCAAGAGGGAGAAAGCTGACTCCAGCCTCTTCCACCACTGTTTAATTAAAATTATTGTGATTTATCAGTTGAAGTTGAATGGCGATTGTTGGGACACTTTCTTGTTGAGGAATGGTTTTGCCAGTCCTGAAATAGGACAAGTCGATAAAACCGTTGTTATAGAAACCCTTGTCGGGCCTGTCATTCCCCCTCCTACGCTATTGCCCTCTGTTGAACCCTCAACCTACCTGAATGCTACCCAACCTGACACCCTGCCTAACTCTTGTCTGAAAGACGGTGGTAAGCCTGTTAAGAGGTCTGCAAAGAAAAAGGGTAAAATTTATAGTGATATCAATTGCAAGGGTAAAAAGGCCATGCGCTGGGTATCAAGGTGTGCTCGTAACAAACCTAAAGAAAACAAAGACCAAAATCCAATTCTGTTGAGTGAAGATTCCGATTTTGAAATCGAACGATTTCTGACCGAAGAGTATCCATACTCACACGGACTTTGCTCAGCTAGGCCCTATGACTATGTGATAAAACTCCCACCATGTCTTAGAGACAACCCTAACTTCCCAGGGATCAAAATCAACAATGGAACTGCTGGTAAATTAAGAAGTTCCTCACCTGTAAATACACGGCCTGATCAACCACAGTGCGACGAATGTAAGTCCTGGCTCGACCAATATTATATAGATGTCCCTTTGCTCCAATCTCAGATCAAGTCCTTAGAGGACCTAGTAAATGTGCTAACCAAAGAAAATGACAGATTGCAAGCTAATGATAAAAGGCAGAAGACCATAGGCTCTGTTGTCTTTAAAAATGTAGAAGCGACCACTGCCATTTTCAATTCAAAAATAGCTTGATCAAAACGAATCCCTGAAACCAAGGTATGGTATTTCAAGAGTGATTTTAAAATGAGTTTGTTTGTGTTGAATTAGAATATAGGATTTGTTGGCTCAAATCGCATCCATTTTTGTTTTGATTGAATGAATAAAACACGATTTTGTTTATAATAATAACTAGCTACAAAATTGTGAGATTCTGTAGCTAGTCATAAAAATTTGTTTATTTATTTATTTTACAAATAAATTGCAATCTGAAATCATGTAATCTTGTGCATTTACAGGTACATACAAATTTTAAAGGAAATTGGATTACTAGTGGCATTTCTGAACATTCTATTTCCTTACATAGTTTTAGATTAGGCTGTTAGTATTAGATAGGAATAGGAATTTGGGAGATTGTATTCTCCACGATTTTTGGAACAAATTCGATAATTTCCATAGGGGATGTGTTGAGCATGTGGCCTTTATAAATGTATTATTTTGTAAACAAAGGGGATCAGTGCTTGGGAGCAGAAACTATGGATTGGTGATTATTCAAACTTGAATGAAAGTGGATATTTCCACGGCTTTAGCTTCAACATATCATATTTTTGTTCAAGTTTTGTTCATTTCAATTTGTAATCAAATTTTTGACTACTTTAGATATCATAATTTGTTACAGGTTGATGTGATGGGATTTAAATAGTGTCCATATTTTATGTCTCTCATTTTATATACAACAATAAATCTGTTTACATTTGATGATTAGAAGGTTGATCTTCTTTGTTCAATAAACAGTTATATACAAATTGTCATACTCGGATTTATCTTAATATGATCGTTTGTCAAATGATAAATTGTTGTCACTACATATCTTAATTGTTCTATCATTAGCACTCAAAGCGTTGTTGCTTCATGTTTATGTGAAGTATTGGAAAATCTGGTGCGGGTTGGCCTCATCAAAACAACAAATGTAGATGCTATGTACAGGACGAATAGGAGATGATATTCCAGGTCAGTTTGCTAGTTCATTTTAATAGTTTAATCAATGTAAGAATTCTCCGTAGTTTAGATTTACAGTACAGATTGTTATTTCTATTGCTTAGCTAGATAGTTGCCATCTCATTTTCTGTTTATAAAAGTTATAAAAAATAAAAATAAAAAATCAACTTCATTGTCATAAGCCAATTCATATATGATTTTTCAGATTTCGATTAAAATTTGCATTTTGTGAATACTGTACATATAATAGAGATTTAAATATATTGATACACTGTACATTTAATAAGTAGGATTACTATTTTATAAATATTAATTAGCGAACTGTGAATACATATTAGACTTGTATATAGATTGCAACAACTATTTTTTTTTACTTAGTTAGTTTCTTTAGCTTAGTTTTTTTCATTTTCCTAGGACTTAGATCGGCCAATGGAGCCTCTAAACCCGTCGGAGTGGATTAATCCAAATGGCTTGGGTTATTTAGACAACCCCGGACCAGATTCACTCCTCTAGTTGACGAGCAGTCAATTTCGCCTGTCAACAGGCTTCAATTGTCTTATTGATGAAGCGTGTACCTTGATCACTCATAAGGATCTCGGAGCATCCAAATTTGGTTATTATGTCATCAAATATAAAACACGTAGTTGTGGTTGCAGTATAGTCCTTGACTGCTCTAGATTCAACCCATCTGGTTAAGTATTCAGTCACAATGATGATGTACCTCGCTCCTGCGTGCTTCCCTGGTGGATTTATAGGTCCCACGAAGTCAATGGCCCACTTTTCAAATGATTGTAGGGTCATCTATGGTGCTAATGGAATTTCATCTTTTCGGGATGGTTTTCCAGCTCTTTGGCATACATCACATGCTCTGGCATATTCTTTAGCATCTCTGTGTAAGGTAGGCCACCATAGGCCAGCTCGCCGGACCTTCTGCGCAGTTTCTTTCCATGCATAGTGTCCTCCTGCGATGCCCTCGTGAGCTTCTGCAAGGATCAATGGTCACTCTGTCTCCATAACACACCTTCTTAGTATCTCATCAAGTCCCATTTTGTATAGATGACCAACGATCAACGAAAAGTCTATAGCGCACACCACTAGTTGTTTCTTCTGGGGAATTGTATACTCACTTGGAGCCATTCTTGTTGACAGGAACTAGACAATGTCTACAAAGTGGTCATCAATATTTCTAATGGCGAGCAGTTGTGCATCCGACAATGTGTCCTCTAATCTAGTGGGTTCTTCTCCATGTTCCAACCTCGACAAGTGGTCAGGGCCCTTGTTCATTCTTCTTGGTTTAACTATGATTTCAAAGTCATATTCTTGAAACAACAGAATCCATCTGCAGATTCTCCCCCCCAACATTAGCTTGTTGACTAGGTACTTCAGTGCAGAGTGATCTGTGAACATTTTGAAGTGTCCTCCCAACAAGTAGTGGCGAAATTTTTGTAGTGCATACACCATGGCTAACCGTTCTCTCTCTATAGTGGTGTAATTAATATCGGCTGTAGATAGCTTCCTGCTGGAAAATGATGATGGATGATAAATGTCCCCTTCTCCTAGTTGTGCCAGTACTGCTCCTAATGCAATAGAAGATGCATCGACATGTACATGAAATTCCTTGTTCCAATCTGGGAAAACCAGAATGGGCGCAGTGACCATCTTCTATTTCAGTGTGTCAAAGCTCTCCTGGCATTCATCTGTCCAGCCAAACTGGAAGTCCTTCTTTAACATATTCTCCATTGGTGTTGTGATTTGGGCATAGCCTTTAATAAATTTCCTGTAATAGCCGGTATGTCCTAGCGCAGTGCGCAGTTGTTTGACTGAAGTAGGTGGTGGAAAATCAACTATAATTGAAATATTTGATGGGTCAACCAACAATCCTTGCTTGCATACAATATGGCCTAATAGTAATCCAAATGGTGAGAAGACGATGAACTTCTTCAGATTTAAAGAAATTTGACACTGCCTTCCTAATCTGCAGTGATGAGGTGCAGCTCCGCTTGAAGGTACCAGTTGATAGGAATCATGTCCAGTGTGTTAATGAATTGGTGCACCCATTGTTCTCAAGGAATGTCTCTCCAGGCCTCTTCATAGCTTTGCACATGTTCCTTTGGGAAACTTCGACCTATGTACCTCACTTCATAGCTTATTGCTTGTGCTGAGAACTGCATTGTCATCAAAGTTCAACATTATGTCCAATCTATGATGTTTCTTTTGTGCATCCCCCACCATCTTGATGGTGTGGCTTTCATGTCTTCATCCATTGCCAATAGCCTCTGTTGTTTTGGTACACTTGTCTCAAAATCTTATAAGAATTTTTCTAAGGAGTTCATCCCATAAAATGTGGGTAATTTACTCTCTGTTGTGCTGATCCAATGAACCTCTCTGGTTAGTCTATCACATCTTCTGGTAGAGACTTCATACATCTGGTTCTACTAATTCTCCAACATTTCTTTTGAGTCTGATGAACATGCATTGTCGCTTCACCAACTTAGATTCCAATCGGCTGTAGGATTGATATAATCCTACTGTCTGGCTATTAGTTGGTAGATTTTTTCCAGTTCATACGCGTGGTCTTCTTCTCTGATAGGTTCTGTGTATCGAGGACCCTCATCTAGATCTAAAGGTGCAATGACCCAAAGACCATATTTTTCAAATGTCATATGCCTCTTCTTTAGATCGACAACAGTAGAATTGTTGAAGGCCCAATCAATTCCTAATAATGCAGGGTAAGGGAAGCTTTCATCAACAATCTCAATTACCTTAAAATCTGCAAAGGTTCTAACTCCGTCGATGTCCACAGGGACATGTTCCAACCATCCAAATGGGCCAATAGCTTGCTGATTGGCCATGCGAAGTCCAATAGGGGAATAGATCAACTTGGGTTTTCCCATTAGTGCCCACGTTTGCTTCGTCATAAAATTGACCTCCTACCCTAAGTCAAGGACCACATAGTCTATATCATACTCTCCTATCTGAGCATTCAAGTGTAATTATTTATTTGTCCTTCTCTTCTTACCAATCTAGTGTACTATCCTATTCAGTAAGGGGTTTATCTTTCCTAGTTCATACTATTTGACCAGATTTTGCAGTTCTTGTATAGATTTCCCATCTTTAAGAAGTTCTATAAACATATATAATAAACTAACAAGTTTACTCACCTCTTTTCCCTCTCTGGGTGAAGCAGACTGATAAAATGCGTGAGGCATTCCATATTCTCTTATTTCTGGTTGTGTTTTTGAAGAAGGCCCTTGATCTACTTTGGATTATTTCCTGGCCTCTTCAAAGATTTTCCTTTATTTCTTCGGATCAAAAGCTCGAGTCCTCTCTGCATCTTTCTTGATACCTGAGTTTTCTGCGATCTTTTCCTGGGTCATTCTATCCTCTCCTATAGCAGCGCCTCCTCAAGTAATAACAACGAATCTAGGTTCTGCTCTGTAAGGTTCAACATATATCAGTTTTACTTGTGGGTTTTGCTGAGGTCCTTGTATTTCTTGAAGCTTAGCCAACAACATAGGGAAGTCCTCAATGACGTGCTCGAATGAGTTGCAATAACTACAAGTGGTACAAGGGTTCTGACAATCCCTTGCTAGTCCTAGTTGTGCACAATTATAATAGATTATTTTTCCTCAGCCTCAGCCCATATCTCGTCCTCGTCCTCGTCCTCTGAACCCACCATGAGGATTGAAATTTCCTCTTCCCGGGTATTTATATTGTGCATTGTTTCCTTCTTGATGTACTTCTCCTTAGATCTTATATATGTCTCTTGATATTTCATGCATCATGTCAAAGGCCCTACAATATCCATCATCGTGCCCTATGGACTTACAGAATGTGCAGTACAATTTTGTGGGTGTCTGAACATACTTCTGCATATAGTATCACTCACCAGGGCAATGTCAGTTTCTGCATACTTCGCACCAGGGCATATTAACTTGCTTCAAGGGAGTCGATGCTCCTGAGGCCAAATATTCATGAAAAAAGGGACAATGTTCTTTATCATGACCTTCAGATCTACATCTCATGCACCATATATATTCTCTTTTGTCCTTCCCCTTGTTCTTCTTCATGTCCTCGAGCTGTAGAGATAAATTAGTCAGTTGGCTCAAGATCTGGCTCATACCTGAGATGGATTCGCCCATAGGTGCTGATTCAAGCTTCATGGCGATCTCCAAAGCTTCTTCCTACGAAGAAATATTCTGTTGCATTAGGGGAACTCTGATATGTGGTAACAGTGCCGCGATGAACCATTCTTTGTTCTTCTCATCTAGGATATTAAAAGTCAATGGGCCTATTAGGGTCTTGAATCTCCAGTCGAACTCCCAAATAGGTTCGACTACTTTCTGTTTGATCTCCTTCATCTCGATAATACACTGTGACTCTGATTTAGGTTTTTTAAACTCTGCAATCAGCTTGTTCTTGATCTCATTCAGTGTCTTAGGCTATGCAAGTCCTTGAACAAGCATCATGTACTAGCTCAACGCACGATCCCTCAGTGTAGTGCTTAGCTGGTTTCTTTTAACAAATTCGTCGATAATGTTTTTAATGTTCCATATAGCCTCACATAGGAACCAGTGCTGGTTAGGATCTTCAGATCCATCTTGTCTAAAGGTAGGGAGCCTCATCTCATCTGCCATAGAGTTTCCTAGGTTTCCTGTCTGAGTCGATGCTGAACTACTAGTAATAGTACTTTGCGGGCTTTGGTGATTCGGGATACTCTGATGATTTAACGTTTTTGAAACAAAGGAAGATTGATATTACTTACTTCAGTGGCCTGTGAAGTTCCTGAGGTTTCTGTCTCGTTTCGGCGAAGTTCTTCAACTGCTTCTTCCTCTGCTCTAGGGGTTTCTAAGTGATCTTCGTCTATCAGATCTGCCTCTTCTCCACTATAGAAACCTTCTTCCCTGTAGTTTTTCTTAAACAGGTTCTCAAGTTGATCTCCTCTAAATACTCTTCCACTGCGCGTATGTCTAGCTTCCGTGTTGCTGTCGCTGTTTGAATTTATGAACATTAGCCTTTTCAGATCCAACCAGTCTACTGTATCTTTAATATGTGGTTTTCATGCAAGAGAATCTTGATTCTTAACTTCAAAAAATGAAAAAATCTCCCTCAGGATCCCTTGAAAAAGTATCTCTCAGCCTGGTTATATGATTCTGTTTTGTCAACAACAAATTTGGTGATATACCCTCCAATGGTACTATCAAACCAGTGATCTACGGCTTGAGATACGACGTTATCAACTCTCTTTACCTTCTGGATCAGTGCCGACGTCCAAACCACAGGAGGTCTAGATATGATCTCAAACTGTGTGTCAACTAACCTATCCAACCACTCACGTAGCTCCTGATAGATTCCCCCAAAGAAGATCTCATGAATGCCAGTGAATATGTATCTTTGTCTCCAATCTTCAGTACTCAACTTAGGGTTCTTGTTCTGGGCTTCAGTGAAGTCCCTCTCTTGATCCTCTATCCACTTTTGAATCTTTGTCTTCAATGGGAACCACCTTGACATTCCCTCACAAAGATTCCCATCCCGACAATAAAACCATCTGTTGGCACAGGGGCAGACCCAGGGTTCACTCTAAGAGCGCACCAACAAAGCCCTAGCTACTGGCCCTTTCGGCAGCACCTGCGAAGTAGATGTAGTCTCACTCGAAGCAGCTATGAGGGGGTTGCAAGACAGATATGTCTACAAGAAGGGGAATATCAAGTGGATCTTCTATAACAAAAATCACAACATTCAGATATCTCTCATTAGCTAGATCTATTCTGCGTAGTTATAGATCTGATCTAACACAATAATTCAAATAACAAGATAACAACAACAAAGATCAGAAACATCAATCACACATCCACAACATAAGGTATACATGGTTCACCCTCTCTCTAGGGATACATCTACATAACTATGCTTATGATTTATTAAGGTAAAGCATACAGTTCTTGTCTGCGCTCTCAACTAGTATATCTTCTTTCTTCTCTCTCTTTCTCTCCCCTTTCCTGTGCACCCAGCTACAGGACCTGATCTTTGCACACAACTGAAGATCTTACAATACAATCCTCTCTCTCAATAGAGCTATAGAAATACTCAATGGCCAAAAACAACAACAACCTGACCTAGGTCCTCTTGACCTTTACTTATACATTACAATCACTTACCGAAAGCCTTAGACCAAAACCTAGGTGCCAAAACCCTAAATTCCAAAACCCTAGGTGTCTAAAACCCTAGGTCAACTTGACCCCCTTTTTCTGGGCTTTGCCAGCGTGCCTTTCCTTCATTCTCGGGTAGTACTCCAAAGCATCCAACGGTAGATTTTCCCACTTTCTAAGTTGTTCTCCATCCATCTCCCTTGTTGATCTGTCATCCTCGATCTCCTCATCCAACGGCTTGCTTTTCCGCACTTCACTCCATCTTTTCTGCTTTTTTTCTGACTTCGACCCAGTGACAGTCACTGTGTATCCTGCAAAGCTTGCTTTTTACCTTTTCTTCCTTTTCCTTCACTTCCTCCCATAACCAAGGGCCAACAATCACTAGAATAAATAACATATATGGATTCGATAAGCATGGATGAGCTACATGGAATATTCACAACTTATGAAATGAGAACAGAACAAGAGAATCCAGTTACAAAAGAAGCAACATTCAAAGCATCCAAGAAGTCAAAGAAAAAGGGAAAGAAAAAGGAAAAGTTAGATAGCAGGAGCAGGGACATCTGAGAAGATAGTGAAGAACTAGCCAGCTTCGTTAGAAGACTAAAAAAGGGAGCTGACAAATATAGAGGTAAGTTTCCATTGATTTGTTTTAATTGTGATGGTATTGGTCATTTCACTATCAAATGTCCCCATAAGAAAAAGAAAAGGAATGAAGAAGATGATTCAAATAGAAAACAAATATACAAAGGAAAAAGGACCAAAAAGAAAATTTCCAAGAAAATCTTTT
>SNQJ01S0221776.1:0-15011 GCA_010110895.2 Picea sitchensis
CCAAAACTTCCCTCTTACATAAAACCTCCTTAGTTAACATTCAACATTTTATCATTACTCATTGTTGTCATTTATAATCAGTTAGATGTGAATACATATCAGCAACATATCATCAACAAATCATCTCCACAAGGAACACAAAGAACACAAGATGTATGTACAACTTTTCTTTTTATTATGGACTTCAATCTGGGGTTTTTCAACAACAATTGAATAGATTACAACTCTACAAGAGCACCAGCTCTATATGCAAGACTCGGCTTACATTCTCAGCACCAACTGATATGAGGCAACAATCCTCAACAGATATCAATCTGTCAACATAAACAAGTGCATCAACCATGCACCAACCTGTGCCAAACAACCTGTAATCAAATTGTACCATAAACAAGTGCATCCAACCATGTACCAAGTATATAAAAATAATGTGTCAACTACTCATCAACAATGACTCATCAATATGTACCAACATCATCAACTATACACCTCATGTATGTGCCAACCCATCAAATGCTTGTCTCAACCATGACTAGTTTTGGATTAGTCAACAACCCCAACTTGAAATAATCATAACTTTGTACCTGTAATGAATAAAAATATGAAACTGATATACAATGTTCTTCAGTGTGTTTTATGCATTTTCTCCATGTGGCACTACTTGAAACCTCTCAGAAAAGGAGTTATAGCAAAAATGGCATACCTTGTTGAATTCTGTCTTATTCTAGAGAGTGACCTTGTAGAGTGTGCCTCGCACAAAATATTCGTTGAATTGATCTGAAACTATTATAAAACATACTGCAGACTATACCCTAACCAACACATTTGGTCTCACAGAATTTGGATCTGTTATGAATAAGTTATGACGTTTTTACCCGAAACACCTGTTTTTGACTAGTTTCAGGACTAGCCACAAACCCTATTTTCCACGGAGTGTAACTCCCAAAATAAAATGACCCACAATATGAAATTTTTACCACAGATACTTGGGTATGTTTTCTCAATGGGATATAAATTTCATGTTCTGAATCATTATATAAAAAAAATTATAGTGAAAATGGTGAGATGACTTGTAAATAACATACCTTAGAAAACATCATCAAAAGAATTTATCCTCCCTTCAATTCCGGCCCTATTTTCTTCACCTTCCTTATGAAATTCGGCATATATATCCTTGGTTACCTCATTCACCTATATATATTCAATATTCTCAAGTGTTCCACGCCAAAAATGTTCAAGAAGCTCTCACAAGAAGCTCTCCATCAATACTCTAAAAGATATTCTCACAAGAAGCTCTCCATTGATCCACAAAAAGGATGATCTACAAGAGACCATCACTATATTATTTATACTTTCATCATCTAGGTCACTTAACCCATTTTTAGGTCACTTAACCCATTTCTAGGTCACTTAACCTATTTTCCTTATTTTAGGGTTAACCACTTTCCATTAATAGAAAAGTTCTCCAATGCTTTATCATTTAAATATTCCTTCTTGATTTTGTCACCTTACTTTATCATTTCTTGACTTTGTCCACTTCTCTTGATTATTTAAATAATCCCACTTGACTTTGTCACCTTACTTTATCATTTTAATAATGATTTCTTCTTCAGGTCACTTTAACTTGGTTTCTAGGTAGCAACCTATTTTCCTTATTTTAGGGTTAACCACTTTCCAAAATATTCCTTCGCCCAGTTTGTCACCTTACTTTATCATTTCTTGATTTTTGTCACTTCTCTTTATTAGTTAAATAATCCACCTCGACTTTGTCACTTTAATTTATCATTTTAAGTAATGATTTATTCTTTTTAGTCACTTTGACTTCTTTGACCTTAGGGGCTTCTATCTTCATGTGGGGTCCTTCATCTTAGTAAGGTCATAACTCTCAAACCATGAAGAAGATTTATGTGACATTCCACATACCACGGAAATGGAATGACAAGCACTATTCATCTAGGATAGTTTTCACCAACAATTTCCTTACATCTCATTATTCCAAATACAAGCATGGGTCCTCCAACCATTCTTCTGGGATAGCTCAATCCGCAAAGAAATTATTAGGTCGAGTGTGAGGGATTTCACCATAAGGGGACCACTTTGGGAGTTCATCCATTGTGCACCTTATCAATCATGATAAGACAATAATGAAGAGAATGGGTCCTCCAACCATTCTTCTAGGATAACTCAATCATAAAGGGAGATTCTTCCCACAGTTTCACCATAGGGAACCACTTTGAGTTCATCCATTTTATTGCACCTTATCAATCATGATAAGAAAATAATGAGTCATCTATACATTTTCTAACAATGTCATCATATAACAATGAAACCACATCGATCCATCTTCATCATGTATCAATGAAAGCTCATTAACCATCTTCATCTATGCATTCTCATCAAGGACAATACATATTATATTACATCAATCATCAATCAATCAATCCTTTGACATCAATCAATCACTTGAAATCAATCAATGACATCAATCAATCAAACCATTGGCATCAATGACAACATGATCCAACACCTTAATACTGGAGGGCAATGATCTATTGTTGTACTTGATCTTCTCCTGGGATCTCTTCATTTCTTTCCCTCACGATTGGCTGACTTCATGTACTGCGAAAATGATTATTGTTGCACCTCCTACAAGTGCGCTTCTATCTTCTTTAGCTCTGGATCCTCAGTAAGCCATTTTTATGTCTGTGCACTTCTATCACCCAGTTTTTTTGCATTCTGAGGTGAGGTCTATGATCCTTACTACTATTTTTTTAGCAGCTTCCTCCCTCTGGTCAGATACTTCTTGTGGGGTTCTTGGTACTGCTTGGATTTCTAACTCTATTATTCTTGCTTGAAGCTGCTAAATGGACTCACCAAGCTTCGTCACTTGGAATTCAACTGCTTCGTGTTCCTCCTGTGCCGAGCCTATAGAGTGAAGTGATTTTCTTACCACTTCTTTGACCATGTCCTTATCTTCGAGAAACTGCTCTTTTTCCTTATGTATATGGGATTTTTCCTCCTGAAACTTTGTTTGAAGCTCTGCTTTCTCTCTTTCATGGGAAGCTGCATTGTCACACTTACTTTTAATTGTGCTAGGACTTAAGTCTTTCTCTTGTTTCAAAGTTTGTGGCCTTGTCCTTCTCTCTTCATGAATCTCTCGGAGCCCAGAGTTTTTGTTTCCTCGCAATCCTTGTTAATTGGGTTGGTTCGTCCCCCAATTATGCAATCTATGATGAGGAAGGCACAATGGCATAGTGATGCGCGGACCAAAATTGAGCGGCTTATTTGCACTTCTTCAATTCTCTCTCGAATCGCTATATAACTCCTCACAGCTTCTCTCCATATCTCTGTAACATGTCTTCAGAGGCGTCCTACATAGCTCCGCGGACCAGAGTGATGTCATCCTCAATGAGAGTTGCCTCCAAATGTGTCTTATTGGTACATGTCTTCTTCCTTGCTTTGAAGGTTTTTTTGGGAGAAACCTTCCTCTTCTGTGGTGTTATTGTTTCAGTAGGGGGGATCTTTCAGCGGTGTAGTTTTTCCTCCTCCTTGCTCTTCATATCCTCCTCCTTTCCTTCTGCTTTGTCTTCTCCTCCTCTGGCGAGTCGGACCCATTATCTTCAAAATAATTGTCCTCTTCATCACTTTCTATGTCAGGTACTTTAGCCTACTTTTGCTATGCGATCCCTTGGACTATTGACATGTTCAACCCGATTAACTATGGGGTTTCCTATGGTGTTAGTGTCAGATAGTTCTGCATCAGTGAAATGTACAAGAAATTCCTCTCACCATTCCTTTGTAATGTATCATATCTTCATCCTTGGGTTTGTAGTATGGTATGGTATTCACGGTGCTCATCTCTTGACGCGGTGATATACCGTAAATGGGGATCGGCATGGAACCATTGTAGATTCGATGCCGATGTAGGGTGTGCGGTGTCATGCGTGGGAATGATTCAATGGTGACCTTTAACTATTTATAATATCCATGAAACACGGCATTGGACTGCCACTACTCGTTCATGTCGTTGGAGTACCACAAAGTACAGAACTTCATGACCAGTGATTCGAAGGGTTCGATATCTGGAAAAGTGGATCCTTCAAGCATTTTCCAAGCGACAAATGCAATCAAAATTATCAACCAATTGAAATGGAATTCATATCCCGAGTCTTGGGCTTCCTTGTAATCCTTTTTCTAATTCATTTATCGAGTAGTTAAGCCCGGTTCATTCGCATGCCCTCCACACACTTTCTTACGAGGTCCTGCACGAGACTTCGGTGACTTGTGTGGGGTGGTTATTCCTCACTAGCTTTCTAGCTAAGAGTTGACAAGAAAGGCACATTGCACCATCCTGTATAGAACTACCTTGTAACCTCGCTCCTTTTCTACCTCTTCATAAGATTATTTGATGCATTGTCTTAGCGAGCGATTCACGAGGCCTTCACGGATAAAACTTTTGTGGGTCAGGACCCTTCAAGATTAAACATGTGATCTGGTGGATCAGAGTCAGATCCACATTAATCCTTCTATTGAGCCATAGATATATGCCACCATGATAGCACGACCGGAGGAGTTTAATGCAAGCGTTAACCTCTAGTGGCGTAAAAGTGTGGGATCTTCATCACGTTCAACACACTTGACTGCACCAACCCCTTAATCCATAATTTTGAGATGAGACGAGGTTTCTTTCCGGTTGTCTTAGTTAAGTAGTGGTGGGAGATAAAATAGTTAGCCAGTTCTTCCGGTCTCGTAAATTGAAGTCATTGTTCTTCCATAGCGGGATCTGCTCTAATTGACTCCCGACTATGCAAATTCCCTTTCGAATGAACGCATTGAAAACAAAGTACTCAAATTCTTGGGGGATACTGTCGTGGTTAACAACGTCAACCAAAGGTGGAATATATTCGAGTAGGATCGATGGGATCTGCTTCGCATTAGCCAGATTGTCGTGATTCTTACTTCGCTTCTCAGTAGCGAGGTTAGTACGAATTGAACATCGTCCAGTTGAGGGGGAATCCTGTAGTCCCCTAGTCAAAGACGCCTAGATGCCTTTAGATATCGGTATGTCGGCCATTAACTTCTTAAGAACTTCCTCGACAAAATTATCCAATTCGCTAGGTTCACCCGACATTCTAGCTTTAACTGTGTATTAGGATCAATGGAGATATCTGAAATGGAAATAAGGTTTAAGATGTGGTTGATGGCAAAGGTGAAAAATAAGAATCCGTGGGCATGGAGTCAAATTCACTGCAAAAGGAACTATCGATGAATGGTAGTAGAGATATCAAGGAAACAAAGGCAAGGTAGATGATGTTTTATCATTCAATAATATTGTATAAGCATGGTGGTAGAAAAGAGAATTCAACATCCCATTACACTAAGAGCATCTAACTAAGGATGAATTCTTAATGCAGCTTTAGAGGAAATTTATGGAATGTTTAATTGCTATGAATTAGAGCATCAAACAGGGATGAATTTTGATCATGTACTTTCCAATCAGACATTGAAGAACACACATTTAAACGAAAAATAAGATAAGAGTTACATACACATAGAAATGGACATACTTAAAAAACACCATCACAAGAATATCTGGTAAGAGTAGCTTTGTACTTCTGATTGATATTCCATTATAATTTAGAAAGATTACAAAATGCTCAAAGAAATCTCTTCTATGATTTTGCCAACCCCTTTAGTCAATAAAATTATGATATATATATATAATAAATCTTCCCAATATGAGGAGGTCGAGCTCAACTCCTTCCCAAATTTGGATCTGGTTACAAAATTATACTTAACCGATTAGAACTACTTGCTAGGAAATAGGAATCAATTTTTCTGGAAAATAGGTTGAAAGATCCATTTAAATCTTCCAAACCATGAAATCTGTGAAGAAAATGAGATAGTTGTTTGTGAATGGTCTTGTTCTTGATAAAATCCTCTTTCAATTTTCAGATATGCCTCACAGTCTGAATGCAAGCCCAAAGATATTGGCCAAAGCAGTATTAAATGTTTTAAATTTGAAAATATGTTGTAAGATCCATTTAGGAATATTCCAATCCATGACACATGTGAATAAAATGAGAGGTTTTTGTGAATGGGATTGTTCTTGACAAAATCCTCTTTCATTTTTCAAATATTCATTTCCAAAGTCTGAGAGTTTGTGCCCAAAGATAATGACTAAAAAAGATAATCATTAAATGTTTAAAATCTGAAAATGGAAGTTTGGCAAAGATACATTTGAATATTCCAAACCATGACACTTATGAAGAAAATAAGAGAAGTTTTTATGAATGGGCTCGTTCTTGACCGTCCTCTTTTATTTTTCAAATATTCCTTTCCACGTGGTCAAAAACTGAGTTTGAAGTTTACTTCAAAAACAATCATTTCGAACTTACTGCTTGAACTTGCACAATGAACTTGCAGAGCGAGTTTCCTTTAGACATTTTATTTTATTGTTTGGATTTGATTGATTGATGAAGGTAATTTATTGATATTTTGACACTTGATATGATTATAATCATCCCTAGGACCACTTCATTACCCTTTCAAGCACCATTTTCTTCAACATCCTAATATATGTCAAATACTTGATTCGGACTTTGACCCTTGAGCAAATTATAGGACACTAATAGGTTCCATTTGGTTCCAACCACAAGCAATATTGGACCCGGTGAAAGTGTAGCCTAGATCAATGCACCATCAAGGAAGTCTTAGTTGAATGGAAGGATACACTCGAGGAAGATGCCACCTAGGAGTGGAGCCACCGTGCAACAATTTCTCATCTCAAGCCTTGAAGACAAGGTTGTTATTCAAGGGGAGGGCATGTTAGGGACCTAACCTCCTAACCCCTCACATAGGTAGAATAATATGTGTTTTCCATGTAATAAAGTTCAACATTAGTTAGGATTCCCTGTTTAAATAAATGTGAACAAAGTCAATGTAAGAAGACCTAATAGAAGCTTCCACTTCTAGAAAGATCTTCCTCCTAGAACATTCTTTAGACAATAGAATTATTATAAATAGAGTAGGAGGCATGATAAATAATTTTATTGAGAATGTGTAATAGAGTGTTTCTCACATTGAGGATGTTCCCATGAAGAGGCAAGTGAACATTACTTCCCTATCAATAAAGGTATATTTTTGGTATTATGGTTCTCTAATTTTGTTGTTTTTGCTAGTATTTTCGTGTTTGTATTTTACATAATATAATAGATATAGTTACCCTAACACTCCATTAGAGAATGTTGAATTGACATCCATCGATATAATTTAAAGAGTTCTTAAAACTTGTTGTTGCACCTCAAAATTACTCACTCTGACAGTGTCTCAAATTAATGGAGTCATTACAAATGTTGTAGGGTGTCGCATCTTGTCCGAAAGTATCGCATCTTGACTACAAGTGTTGCAGAGTGTCAAAAACATCATATTGCCATCTTTCCCATGTTGTGCCTCCTAACGACGTCATAAATACACTTAAGACACCCCAAGACTAGTTTTGAAGTCATGACAGGGGTACAAACCTTTTGCCATGGAAAAAACACTCAAAAACTGAATTTTGGAGAGGAGTGCTCCCCTACCCACTACCAGAGTGTCCAGGCTCCACGAGGTTTTTTTGGGGGAGTGTTTGAGCACCTGTGCACCCTTTTGGGGGAAGCATGCCCTTTTTTAGCAAATTCTAGGTTTGTTGAGAGCCCAAATAGGGAAGAATCCCTCAATTCACGAAGGTGGTTGGATTCGAATAGATGGTCAAGGCATGATCTTGGGGAGATCCACAACTAAAAGGAGAAGAATCCTCAAGCTCATCCCAAATATATCTCTCCAAGTGGTTGGACCTCTCCAAGGTTATATAAGGAGGCCTTCTCATGGTGAAGGTACAAGGAATATTGAGAATTATACCTAACTTATGATATCATAAGAAGGTAGTGACAATGGATATTGGAAATTACATCAAACTTATGATCTCATGGGTGAGATTTCATCAAAGAAATCGGTGGAGGTGTTATGTGAGCAAAGGGTTGGACAAGGAGAAATGGAAAAGAGGCGCTACACACCTTCATTCAAGGATTGTAATTGCTGCTTGTTCTCGTGTATCAATGTATGTTTATTTCAAACTAATGCTTGTTCCATATGAGTTTATGCGGTAGATGGATCTATGATTGAGATGATCTCGGTGAGTAGGAAGTCCATTATCTTTGTTTGCATCCCTCGGGGATCTATGTCGAGAATCTCGAGGGATCCCGAGACTTCAGCCGGGACTTTACAGGACAAACATCGCTATATGGTACATATATTTCTCCTTCTCTTTCATTTATTAGCTTGATTATATCTAAAAGGAAGCCAGTGTCCATGTTAATCACTTTTTCGTCTTGTCCTTAAGACTCTAGAGACCAAGAGGGAATCAACTTGTCCACATGAAATTCACACCTTCAAATTGAAATTGGCGACTCCCACTTGAGGGATGAGCTCGGTGCATTTCCATTACGAGATCTTGTTTTGGCCCTTTTCACACTGATTTTATCTTCTCCCACATTGTATTTTCTTCTTAGATTTGTTTGATTGCTTCATTATGTCATCAACATCACCCTGATTGACTGAATTACATTGAGTTTTTGAGTTTTTGGCAAACTTGTAAAGTTTTGTATGAGGCGCTCCCTTATGTTAGAAGAGCGCCAACGCTAGCCCAATTACGGTCTTACGAGTTTGGATCCCTCCTGGTGCCCTTACGCAGTGCTGCTCCCATTTTGTGAAAAAACCTCTAGTTTTTCAATTTTTACTGGAGTTCATTTTTGCCCTTTTGCACTTGCTTTCGGCGTCCTTGCTCATTCCATATTGGTATTGTCTTTCAAACACCTTATTTCTAAGAATTCATCCTCTTTTGTTTTGGATTTTTTGACATTTTGTCCTTACTTTGCAATTTGTCCTTCACGGTTTGGAGTCAATTTGTCGTTTTCTTTTCGTTTATTTGAATGAGTGAAAACTTTGTAAGGAGATTCAAAGGTATTTATACTTTTCTTTCTGATCTTTAGTCATCTTGTCCATGCTCTTTCTCCTTTCTTTTGAGTTTTTGACTTTATGTTTCTTGTTTGATCACAACAAGAGGGTGTACTGTTAGTTTATGTGAAGTTTGCTTCCAGATTGTTTAAATATCACAACTCTTGAAGTCAGATTAGCATAAGAAGCTTTACATCTACTGGTTATCAGTCACATATAAAGATTTTAGCATTGTATCGTATTTTTTATTGAGGACTATTTCATGAGATCATTTCATCTTAGTGTTTGGTCATTTCATCTTGGTGTTTGGCGGTGAGAAAGGAAAATCCTTCTCCTTTCGTTAATTGGGCATTCATTGAAGAAAGATTTGTTTTTATCATTTCTTATGCATGTTTGGGCGGTGTAATATCATTAGTCTTCACTCTCATACACCTCGGAGTAAACGATACCAAAATCAACAGCTAAGAGTTATCATACTTTTTTACATCTTTGTTAACAAACCTACATTAGTTTGGGTGTAGGGCTTTGGAATAGGTTGAAGGATAACTTTCCAAAGCTATCAAACAAACTTAGCATCTTCGATAGGGAGAGAAAATCCAAATGAATTAATAAGTATGGGCTTTTAATCCCCTCTCACCGCAGGTTTATGCGAGATTGAAGTTCTTGGAGATTATCCTACGTGGTTCAGTGTTTGTAGTGGTGGGGATGGTATGTTAAGGGGTCGCGAGGGAGGTATACCCACAATTATGATGTGAAGGCCTTTCGAGTTGATTCCGAACTTGTTATCTTATCGTTGGATCGGTATCCATTGTATACCACCAGGGGATGACTACGAATTAGTGACCTTAGTGGCCATAATCTTTAGGGTCTCACACAAGGTGATAGTGAAGAATCTCAACATGCACGGAATGAGCGTTAGTCAAACTCACTCTGAAACATGGAGGTAAATCAAAATTACTCACGATGGAAGCTTTCCGCGAAGGCGTCGTCTGTTAAACATGTAAGCCAACTTAACTGATCCACCCGCTTTATCCCTTCCCTTTCCTATTTTGATCTCGCGGCGTTGGATTTCATCACCAATAGTGGTTTCATTGTGGGAAGGTTTAGTTTGATTGTTTGCTTCTCGGATTCATGGCGTGTGTTGGTTGTGTTTACTTAGTGGACCTTAGGTTGGGTCAGTGTTAATGGAATCAAATCACGAGGAGTACCAATGGATGAACCCCTTCTTCTGGGGAACCATATACCTTTCCTTCTTTTGGAAACTTTGGTCCTTCGTGCATTGCCACATTGAGTCTTCCAAGACTCACCATAGGTCTTAGGTTTTGTTGTTCCCCACTTCAGTGATCTCAAATCCTCCCAATGTTTCAAGTGCACCTAATACTTTAGATAATGGAGTCATGACCACATCAACCTCACATTGAATTTTTGCAACACCTTCACCCATTAAGTCTCCTTCCCTTTCTCCTTCTTCATCTAGTGAAAGATTTAAAGTAAGTAGCTAGGTTGATTAGAAGAAGAAGAGACGGAAAGAGAAGAAGAAAAACCTGAAAAGGCCAAAGGCTCCAACAACATCGGATGTTGGATCCAAACAACCAGTCACTATTAATAGTACTAGGAGTGTCAATGAGGTCAACAAAGGAACAAAATGAAGAATCCTAAGACCAAATAAACAACCAGTCACTATTAATAGTACTAGGAGTGTTGATGAGGTCAACAAGATTAAAATAGATAATCTGAAACCCAAATTCCCTTGCAATCTTTGTAAGGGTGACCACTTTCTGAGGGATTGCCCTAGTATTCCCAAGGTCTTAGAAATGTGGTCCTCTGCGACATCGGCCTCTGATAGACATGCTCATGATGCCCTGTCAACTAGTGACGTTCGAGTTGGTAAGAAGAAGACAACTGTCAAATTCCCTTGTATGTTATGCAAAGGTGATCATTATTCTCACCTTTGTCCTCGCATGGATGAGGCTTCTTCTCTTTTGGAAAAACTTCAACTTCCAAAAGGTTATCATAACCTTTCCTCCAACCCATCGTTAGTTGATGGACTGATCAATCTGGTTCCATCCACTGTCAATCTGGTTGATCAGGTGGTCAATATAGTTTCACTCTCGGTTGAACCACTCACCAAAGTAGTAGATCTGGTTCCGTCATCGATCAACCCTACTCTTCATAAAAAGAGTGTAACCCAAGTAATCGATCCATTTTCATCCTCGGTCGATCCCACTCTCCCATTAGAGAGTGACACCAAAGTGGTCGATCCGTTTCCACCCGTCGACCCCATTCTCCCCTTGGAGAATGAAATCCAAGTGGTCGATCCAGTTATGTCATCAGTCAATCCCACTCCTCCTTTGATGAGTGCCAAAGTGGCTAATCTAGTCCCTTCCTCAATCAATCCCACCCTTCATCTGAAGAGTGCTTGCATGGTTGATCCTATCCCATCATCGGTTAATCCCACTCTTCCTCTGAAGAGTACCTACGTGGTTGATCCTACTCTCCCTCTAGAGAGTAAACCTGATACTACCCATGTTTTTCTCATTGATATAGAATCTACCATGATGGGGGGCATTCCTCATTCTCCCGCAAAACCCCCTCCAAGCAATGAGTCCATCCTTTTTTATTGGGGTGCGCTAAATGGACCTCATCTTCCCTCTCACATCCCTTTCCAGATTACAATACAGGTTTGTGGTCGGGACATTCCTCAAACACTAATAGATGAAGGTGCATCCGTTAGTATTTTGTCCTCTGTTGCTTGGCACACTTTGGGTTGTCCTCAGCTTGTGCCGGTTACACAGAATTTGTTAGCTTTTAACAGAAGAACTAGTCAACCTTTAGGGACCCTTCCTCAGTTTCCAGTAACTTTGGGAGGGAAAATTGTCTTTATTGATGTCATGGTAGTTTGATACCCCTTGGATTTCTCTTTACTCCTTGGGCGGGATTATGTCTATTCCATGAGATTTGTTGTATCCACTCTTTTTTGTGTGATATCTTTCCCTCATGATGGAAGAATGGTCACTATTGATCAACTTTCATTCGCTAGTCCTAACTAGATTACCTCCCTAAATGATTCTTAAATGTAGATAGTATCACCCCCACTGCATGTCAATTATGTGGCGTTATCTCCCATGACTTCAACTTCCGATGATTTGGATCTAGTCGTTGACATGGTAATCTCTTTGGTAGGGATATTGGAGCCTGATCTCCTTACCCCTGTCGCGACCCTCGACATGTGTTCCTTCCAGAGTGATTTTCTTCCATCCAATGAAGATCTCTTAGAAGTTATGACCGATTTTTATCCCTTGACATGGTGTTCTTCCAGATCATTATTCTCTTAGAAGCCATGATCAAGAAGAGTCCACGAGTACAGTTTTTCTTCTCTGTGGCAAGCTCGTTAAAAAAAGAAACAGACGTCACTAGCATAGTTTCTTTTCTCTGTAGCAAGCTCGTTAAAAAATGAAATAGAGGTCACGAGCATAGTTTCTCTTCTATGTAGCAATCTCGTCAAAAAATGAAATAGAAGCTTTGAGCATAGTTTTCCTCTCTGTACCAAGCTCGTTAAAAAATGAAACAAAAATCTGGGGATTGAACCCGGAGCCCTGAGCATAGTTCTTTTTCTGTGTCAAGCTTGTTAAAAAATGAAACAGTCACCTCTCTTGAACCTTCATTTCATCCACTCTTATCCTTTTTCTCAATCTAGTAGAGAAATTGGTGACAACCTCAAAGTTGATGAATGAATTGAAGCTTGGAGGGCATGTCTCCAGCCTTTGATGATCATTTTGGACTTAAGCCACTAGCTTTCAAGCTAGGGGCATACTGAGCTTAGTCTTTGTTCTTTCTCGTGCTCGTAAATACATGAGAATGCAACCGGGTAAACTTTTATCTCTTTTTTGGACCTGCATGGTTAAACGAAAAAGGAACCCCCTGGAGTCTTCTTTAAGCTCTTTTCAGACTCTCTAAACATGAAAAGATTGTCGAGTGATCTTGCTTCCTTTCCCACTCGTTAAAAGGTTTGAAAGGGCGTCTTTCGAGTGATAATTTATCTCTTTTTTGGCCTCGTGAGACTAACATTATGAAAAATGACAACATTGGAGTCATCTTTAAGTTGTTTTCAGACTCTTTAAATATGAAAAACCACCGATTTTACCTTCTCTAGACTCGTTAAACAATCATACATTGAAGGGCCCATACGGGACCGAACCCTTACTTCTTCCAGTTCACTAAACAAAGGAAGAGGGACTTACCGAAGGTGAGTCATATCGAGCATGTGTTACCCTCCTCAAGCTCGTTAAATTAAAAATAGGTACTCATCTATCTGGATGGGGAGGAAATTTGAAAGAAGCAAGCCAAGCAGTTTTTGAGAACGCTATCAGTAACTCTTACAGTTGCCCTTGAACATGGCACTTTGTCTTTGCACGCATTTTTATCTGTTGAACCTCTGCACTGAGCCAATCCTCTGAGTTTCTTTTACTCCTTTGGGTCACATGACGAAAGTCACAGCATCCACTGCATCATCAAGTTTTGCTCCATGTCAAGTTTCTGTTGTTGTGCCTCAGTGTTCAAGGGAAGTATCTGCCTCGAGAGTCAACCATCACAAATATCTTGTTTCAATACCCGTGTCAGTCCATGTTCATCTAATCTACCAATTACATCTCTGTGTATGTTTCGTGTCATTGATGGGGGATAATTCAAGGCCCTCCTTCGATGAGTCTATTCTTGTCGACTTTAGCACATTATCCAGAAGTTAGACTTAGAAACCAGTTAGTACCTTGGGACCTGCATGCCTCAATGGCAGACCTCCTCATGTCTAACAGTGGGTTTACATCATTGACTTCTGATTGGATGATTCCATGGATGTTCTAATTCAACTCATTCATTCACATTCGTTGGAATGTACTAGGTTACTTTGGGAATCATTGACATCGATGGTGATCTCCCTCGTGCTTGTTAACGGTTTACATCATTGACCGGTAATCAAGTGGTTTTTGCCATGTTCGACATCAAGACATCTATTCACATGGTTAGATTCATACTACATCGGGATCGGTAAGAAGACCCTGGGTTGAGTTTTCACTCTTATGTATACTTTGCCCAAGTTGTGAAGGAGTTCTTTTGAACTATGACACATATATTGTTACATAGATACACTTTGTATTGGTCATGGCTATGTCTTGTCATCTTGTATATCCACTGTGTATTTTTCATGGCTACGATCAGTTCAGGTCATATAAGTATAGATCCACATTGTATCTGCAGTGGCTATACCATTTTCTCAATATAATTATGGATCCACAGTGTATTTTAAGGCAGCCATACCTAAAAATTCTTTATCACTCAATCATAGGTATGCCTGCCTTGGGTTTTGAAACATGTCATAATATTTGTTTGATGGTTGTGTGCATATTTTACCTGTTTCTCTGCATCCATACCCTTGCTTGAAAAATTCTACAAAGTACTTCAGTCATCATCATCTTCTAACTTCATACTTTGGGGGGCAATCTGTTACACCTCAAAATTACTCACTTCGATAGTGTCGCAAGTGTCGTCATTACAAGTGTTGTAAGTGTCACATCTTGTCTACAAGTGTCGCATCTTGACTACAAGTGTTGCAAGTGTCAAAAACATCATACTAGCATATTTTCCATGTCGTGCCTCTAACTACATCACAAAGACACTTAAGACACCCCAAAGACTAGTTTTGAAGAAGAGAAGTCACTTGACAGGGAGTACAAACCTTTTGCCATGGAAACAACACTCAAAAACTGAATTTTGGAGAGGAGCGCTCCCCTACCGACTATTAGGGAGTGTTGACACTCCCTGAGCCTCTTTGGGGGAGTGCTTGAGCACCCTGTGCACCCTTTTGAGGGAGCGCTACCCTTTTTTTAGCAAATTCTGGGTTTGTTGAGGCAAACAAGGGAAGAATCCCTCAATTCCTGAAGGTAGTTAGATTCGAATAGATGGTCAAGGCATGATATTAGGGGAGATCCTCAACTGAAGGAGAAGAATCCTCAACTCATCCCAAA
>SNQJ01S0221777.1:0-15011 GCA_010110895.2 Picea sitchensis
ACCCCCGTAATACGTGCAATATCTACACTGATATCAACAAAGCAGGGTGAGTAACTCTGTCAATATCAATGTGACCTCAGGTTTGACCCTTGTGTGAGAAGGGCTTCCCTGGACAAAATGTTGCAAATGGAATTTGACAATCCTTAACACAAGATGCTAATGTGTGTTTTGTGCTTTGGAGAGTGTATCTCTCTACCTATTCCAAAGCTCTAGCCTAGCTAATGTTGGTGTAATAGAGTCCTAGAAAAGAGTTACTAGTTAAATTTTAAAATCTGCGCGATATTATTAAAGGTTGTTGTTACTCAAAGGAGACGGAAATGAAACCAATGTTGTGTGAGACTCTGACCCAACAATGCATATATAGGAATGAAAAATATCAATTCTTGTTCGATGAATCCTATTTATGGGAGGGAAAGAGGATTTTTATGGAACAATCTTGAACTACGATATATAATCTTTTTTGAAAATGCAATATCAACAAATCACGACCAATGCCAATTCTCTATTCGTTCTATTTCAACAATTGAATGCCAATATTTTCAAAATAAAAATTTCTTTTAAAAAGAAAAATGTTTTTAATTTTCAATAGAAACCACACAACAGTGGTGAAACTAAGAAAAACCAGCGACTAATGAAAATCAATATACAACAAAACCCAAACCAATCTTTCAATGAAGACAAACATAACAAGCAGACAAGACTAGTCTTTTCAAATGCATGAGGGTAACAACTTTTCAAGTAATGAGCAATTGAAAAAGACAAATAATCCCAAATTTTAAATCGATCACCGGCTCCCAACCAAACAAGCACTCGGATTTCAAGACCCGAGATTATACCCTTGTTAAGAAAAGGTCAAGAGGCAAGAGTTGAGAAAAATGAACAAGAAGTGCTTTCGATTTCCGAAGACTAATCATTCACAAAATCCGAAGTCAAGAAACAATCAATCAGTGGCCCAAGAAGTTCTCTTCAGACACACATACAAATCTGGGTATCTGGGCATATAAAAGACCTTAATCTCAAAATTTTGCAAAATGGGTTCGCAAGCAAGAAGTAGTGTATAGTGCAAGAATGGAGCATTCTCGCAGGTTGGTCACAAGAAGAGTGTGAGATGTTTGCACTGGACTGCACAATAGGGTGCGAACTCCAGTAGGTCTCGCAGGCAATAGAAGGGTTCAGTGCAAGAATGACTGAAACTAATCAAAATTTGGGAAAAAAGACAAAAATTTTAAAGGAACCTCTGGACCCAGAGAGTCTGTCAAGGTCTCCTCAAGACTCAGAGATTGATAGAAATGAAAATTGGTAAGGTAAGAGCAAATGGCCAAGGAAAAACACCAAAAATCACAAAAAAATGGGTTGCATCCCCAATGTGGTCGCCAATTTTGTTATCGGACTAATCGGTAGGTGCGGCCACTAACAGATCTCCCTAGATCCACCTGGATCTAGAAAAAAATAGGACAAGACATGGCTCTTTCCCTAAGTTGTGATAATTGAATCTGCTAATAACGAGGAATAAATGATATACCTTTATATCGCTTCCTTAGGTCTCTGTTGCTCCCGATTCGCTGAGGTGCTCCCATGAGGTCGAGTCCAAGACAACACAAACCAACCAAAGTGAAGAGAGCAAAATGTATTCAACGTCAACTTATGCATATGATCAAGGAATTACACAATAAAGTAAGAGTGACTTTATGGGAAAGGGACATGTCGTTGTATCATATTAATTGAAAATAGAAGATACAACCTAATCACCTTGATGTCATAAGCTTCCTTTCAATGACCCTTGGTTCCAACACACGCACTTGTTCTATACTTGCATGAAGAAGATCCAATTCCTCTTGATAGACCAACTAGAGCCTTCAAGCCTCTGTCCAAGCAGGGTTCTTCACACAATTCTTTCACCAATTCTTCATTCAATCTTGCTAAACCTTTTCCATGAGAAACCTTTCAATATATAGGAGAAGGAGAGATGGTTACATGGATGAGGATGATCCCATCAAATCTGAGAATTCAGTAAAATGACAACCATATGAATGCCAACTCATTTTCTAGAAGATTCCCTTCTAGAACCCTCGAGACCTCTTCTCTTTTCCAAGCTTGAAAATAGGTTTTCACCCTATGTATGGAGAAAACTGCGAGAATTTCACACCCTAGGTGTAGGTGGCCTGCGAGAATGAAGGATTCGCGCACCCTAGGTCATATGCAGCCTGCGAACTCACTTTGAAAATATGTTTTTGGAAGGAGACAAGATCCACTTTTCTCAGGCAAAAAGTCATTGTTGGGAGCCTGAATACACCATTGTTAATACATCACCAAGATGACCAAAATCATGTGTAACACTAGGCTTGGTTAAACTCATACAAGTGTCTTCTTATATTTAAATGCAATCGAGATCATGATGGATTAAACATAGTGATCGAGACTATAAACGAATAGAAGGACATCTCTTGGTTGTATGTAACCACACATTTTCTTTCTTCTTTGTTCAACAAATTCATCACAAAAATACCACACAAAGATTCAACCAAGAGGATGGGTTTATAAACGAGGGAGCACGTGTCTTTAAACTTCCACAATCATTAAATTGATAACCCCAAAACTTGACAAACCCCAGAAGGTGCCCGAGGAGGGTAGAGGCAAGTCAGAATCCAAGTCGGGCTCTTTAAAAAACTAAATGCAGAGAGGCAACGAAAGCCTACTTGTTGTTTTAAAAACACAGAGAGATAATGGTCTTTATATCTTCATATCCATTTACCATTGATTAACAACCACATGCCACAATGAAATCTTGAAAACAGAGAGCCATGCTCTTTTAAAAAAAACTATAGTCCTTCATCTTATAACTCCAAGCCTTTGACATAATCATGAGTGAATGCCAAGTGGAGAATAAGGAAATTCGGGTTAACCAATCTAGACACACACAGATGTCACTGACACTTATTTACAGAGAGGGTTAATTTAACAGTGATGGGTACTCGAAAACACACAAAGATAATGCCTCTTTCCAACACCCAGGAGGGCGAACAACTTTAAAAAACAATTGACAATGAGGTCACATAACAATCATCATTATAGAAGGGATGAGATGAGTGGTGTGTGGAAGCTCTTCACAACTCGTTTCCATTCAATACATACACGGGCCTACATTCACATTCGGGGCCGACCAATACTGGACCTTTGGAAAGCTTTCAGCGAATAGACAGTAAAGAAAGTGCCATCAACAACATCTCGGGGTTTAGACAAAATAAACACACCGCTGCGGATTGGCGCGCATTTACAGCCGATAAAGGTTATAACAACAAGTCAGGTAATGCGAAATTTGACAACCAACGAGAAACTACAACATGGTGGTTCGCCCTTCAACCATAAAACGAGGAGCTCATTTGTGCCAGCGCCACCTGGTGGTTAAAACCCTTCAACCATAAAACACAGAGCTCATTGTACCACTGCCACCATTATTTCACAAAGAATCATCATAGAAACCAAACTGACCAAGCAAATAACCAATGTGAAACTTTATAATCAATAACCCATTACTCTTCTTACAAATACCAACCTTTCACAGTCATCATAGAGAATCCATAACACCATATTTACACACAGCCGAAAAACTCAAGAAAACACATAATCTAAGCATTCCCGAGCCACCATTTGATTCATAGTACAGAGAGTCCATCATGGATGGATATAAAAGAGCCATACCTATGAGAAAATCTCTTAAATGATGATTTGGACGAGCTTTCCTTCCGAAACCTGAAAACGCAAAGCTTCCACAACCAATAGAGTAACCATGCAACAATGTTAGGGTGATAGACGATAGGGAGGATCAGAGTGATGTGCAGTAAATGCACGTCACTTTCTCACCTGACCCCATTCAATTCCATGTATGAGACATCCCACTAAGATAACATCCACCATTAAAATTGAACCATATAACCAATGCATAATTCAATGCCACATCCATCGTAAGATCTGATACCATATCTATTGCATAGTGTGCCACTCGAGATATCTCATTTATACGTTAACCTCTTGCTATAAATCCAATGATAATCACATATCAACGTTAATATATGTGCTTTCCATTTAAATATTTAATACAAATTGCATATTCCTTCAACCAAACACATAGTATAATAGCTAGGACCAACACTTGTACCCTTTTATATTTTCATCGAAGTTTACATGTACTCCTTTATCATGGCCTTAGAATTAACACATAGTTCCTTTCCTTTTGTTTTGAGCTAGCTCCCATTTATTATCCTTTGCATAATCATGTATGGATAGTAATCAATATATTAATTAGTAATCAAGGTTATAACATAGCACTTGTAAACAACATGATCCTCATACCCATGGAAATTGTTCTGTGTCGCAAGTAAATACCAACAAAATTTAACAATAATGCATTAACCACTCATTTATCACATCAAATTAAACCAAGAATGAATCATCAAAATATGTATGACTGTGTAGTCAACATCATAACAACAACAACATATAAATTTAATATGTCCATCCTTGCACCTCTCGTCTACAAGGGGGTCCCACCTAGTAGTATTATATTATTATCATAATTAAATAATAGCGATTTATCAATCCTTTGTGGGCGGAATTCATCGTTGTGATTTTAATCGTCAACAATGTTTTTCTTCCATCACCCATCACTCTCTTATATTCCAACACTACTATAGTATTCTATTGCATCGATGGAGAAGTTGCAACTACATTTTCTAATTTCTGGCTCCTAGATGCTAGTAGTAATCCTGCTCCTTTATTGCTAGTTGTTCTATACACTTCATTTAATCAATATTAAGAGCAAGATCAATATTAAAGTCTTTAATGGACACACTAATATCTTCTATAATAGGACTAGTTCTGACCGACAAAGAGAAAGGACAACTGAAGGGAAAACACTATATACTGAACATACACAGTCTAAACATTGTTTCATATTAGTTAAAAATAAACATTATTCTTCTACCTAGTTATGGATGAGCCTACTCAAACTAAATAATCATTAGTAAGTGTGAATCTTCTCAAATAATAATAGGATGTCCAGTGAAGCCATTACTCTGTTTTCATTATGGGTTAAAACACAACATGAATAAAACTCTATTTGTCTTCAATGGAAGTGCTCTCTATGCATGCAAATATGTCTACTAGAGGAACATATGCTCAACACCTTCATCTTCCAATGTCAATAAAGCATTTAGGATTCATATATAGTGTATAGTGTGCTAGAAACAATCCTCCAAACAAGGCACCCCTAATTTTGAGAATGGGCTATCATATCAATGGTCCTGCATGCCTTTCTAAGGGGCTAACAGACAAATAAATCAAACTGCAAAATAAGGATCCATTCCAAATTAACTAAATTCATAATATCTCAATATTCTATCCTTGTGAATATTTGAATCATGTGATGAAAATTACACCTGCAATCCTCATACAATATGAGGGGTAATATGGATAAACTTGGCTTTCAAGAACTTCACACTTCCCTTTGACTGAGATGAAAATCCTTTTGCAGAAGCTCATCATTGATCACATATCCAAACAGAGTGAATGGGATCTTCTCCACCACAATATTCCAATTGTTGAACATCCCCATAATGATAGTATGCCCACTTCCCACATTCATGTGAAAGTGCATCGTCCCTTTGAAGCACACTATCACATCACCCTTGTAGAGGATATTGGCATAAAACTTGTTTTGTGAGGTCACAAACCCAGAATACATAGTCCCCTCCACAACATACCCAATCTCTATAGCTCTAGGATGTTGGTGGTGGATGTTCACACCACCAGGCTGAAAATCTACCCTAACTAGAAACTTCTCTATGGTCTAAGGACCTACAAACTGCAGGGTACTAAAAAATCCCTCGAGAAATATAATAGAAAATGTGTTGCCTGGAGCCATTATTCCTCCATAGAAAAAAATTATATATATTGACATAATTGAGTTCCTTATAGAAATCAATTGAGATGTGCTAATACCATTCTAACAAATTATGTCAAATATACAACACCTATTACACCATAAGCATAACCATTACATATGTCATGCTTAGTGATTGCATTGAGTTCATACTAGTTGTGATATCAATACTAACACGATGGAGTTAATTATGGTAATCATGTCATTATCAATGTTGTTTACTGATCCGCTTATTTAGGACCATTGATGACCTAGTTTGTCGATGGTTCGACTAGAGTATTTTTTTTCCTCCTTAGATAAAAACGTCAGACATACAAGATTTGCATCGGTAACTCATCGATATTTCGACGAAAAAGTGTTGATCTATTATGGAAGATACGTCGAAGGTTTGTCATTGGTTCTTTGCTAGACGAATGTCCTGGAGATGATCATGTGATGTAGTTGTGATGAACTACGAGGAAAAAAAATTCGATCTTCTGATGTACTAGCAATGACCACGTGATGTGATTCTGATGAACTACTAGGAAAAATTCATTGATAATTGGTCACTCTAACAATGGAAATTCATCGATCGTCCGACCTACTAGCGACGACAACATGATTAATTCGAGACAAATTGATTGGGGAACGTTAGTCACTCTTATGATATATGTGTTTGTTGGTATTGCGACATACTCTTGAATTTCGTAATTGCAACGAAGGTGATGTGACAAAAGAACGGTTGTTTCCTTCGTCGTACTTGTGACGTTGTGGCGACAAACATGCATTGGTAAATCATTGGAAAATGGTCCCAATGTACTAGTGACCAAAGTCCCAAATTGGGTGAGGTTCCCTTGCAAGGTTCCACCCCTATGAAAGCTTGTGAGAAATGAAGTAGGCCCCATGTGAGCGTTGTCATGCTAACATGTGTAATTGGAGAAGGTCAAGGAGACCCCATGGTCATGATGTGTATAAGAGTCAGGGATTATTCACCATCATTGAATCAAAGGGTCGATGGATATCAACCATTCAATCACCATTAAAGGTAGGATTTGAAGGTGGGCAGGGTCCCAGATCTTGTATACCTAGATATTTGGATATATGAAGATCTGAAATTTTCTAAGAAGTCGCTTTCGAGTACTCCCATATCCTGTATGGGTAGGGTTCTGGGGTAAGAGTTCCATCCCTTTTTCTTTGCAATATTATGAAACAAAGTGGGGAAATGTGGGAGCGATGTTAATGGCGATGTGTCTGGATAGGTGGCAGAGTGAACAAACCACATGTCTTGATAGGATTAGACCACACATCGTGGTGATGACATATCTGGAAATATGTATATTCAGAATTTTCAACAATGTGCATTAAGGTTTTTCTTGGATCCTAGGTTCCTGAATGGGTCAAGGTTTTAAGGAAGGGTTCTGTGGGGAGGGGCCATAGTACTTATGATTTCCATGTGTCCTTCCACATAGGACCATGTGACCTGTTGTGTTTGGTCCACATGGCATGTTGGATATCATGCCACACATATTAGGTAGACAAGGTTCTAGCGTAGAGTTTCGTCAAAGGATTTGAGGATGTGATGATGTCAAAAAACTACATGTCATAAGCCATATCAGTATATCTTTGCAAAACTTCCAGGTCAGCTACMACATGCTCATGCCACATTAGCCTAATGAATAATCAAGTTTTRAGGTGTCACGCTAGGTGGTGTGCCACGCCAACCTCTGTATCGAGTCTTTCWATTTGGAAGAAATTGTTGGCAATAACCATTTGGAAGTCTATATGTTGGGATGCTTCAGGGTTCCATGTCGTGGTTCCATAATAAGCTCAGGAGGGATTTGTAGCCCCAAATATTTGGACCATCCAGTATCCGAGAGTTTTTTTAAGTGACAACCCTCGAGAGGCCAAATTCTCGGATCTTCGGATGTGAAGGGTTCGACCTTAGGATTCCAGGGAGAGTTCGAAGGTCCGACATTTGTAAATCGAGAAGATTGATTATGTTGAGATGTGGGGAAATATGGATCTCCAAATTTTCATATTTGCAAGATTCCATGCAGAGGTTTTGTCAGTCACATTGCAATGGGGTAAGGAATTTCCATGTTGGACTACATGTCCCTACACATAATCACATAGGCCTGCCATGTCAGACTACGTGTCCTCACACATCAACACACACTCCATCCACATCGGATGGTACTGGTGGCATGGACCCACATGGATGCCACATGGATATGAGGTGAAAATGGTGGGAAAAGGCCTTGAAAATATAAAAGGCCATAAATTTCGATCCTGAAATTAGATTTGAGCCTAATTACAATCATTGGAAAACTCTCGAAGAGTAGTCTGACTAATGAGCTCAGAATTGGATTTAGAGGTGTGGTTAAGAAGGGTGTTCTAGAGAAAATAAAAATATAAATTTTGTACACCCCATCAACTTAATGAGGGCTAGGAGGTTGGGTGTGTTATAGAATGGTATCAGAGAAAGGTTCAAACTCTAGGCTTGCATGGGCTAGACAGAATCCATAAGGTTTGTTTTTCCAAGGGTAAGATGAGTCTGTTTGAAAATCTTCTCTGCAATAAAAGGTTTGTTTATTATTTTCACAATCTTATTGAGAAGGACTCTGGGTCAAATGTACTTTCTAAAAATCTTTATAGCAAAATATTGTGGCTCTTACCTTAATAACTCTAATAGAAAATTTAATCATGCTAAGACATTATAAGAGTAGAAGAATTATGCCATCACCTTGCTGGAATGAGAAGTACCCCTACATGAGTGGGAATACGCTGACATGAATTGATTGTAATATCTGAATGTGAATGGAAAAAATAGTAGAATCATGTTATAGGGCTACATGAGTCCAAAAAATGAATGAACTAGTTGTTTAATAAGTTGTAATGTTTCTTATAAATATACTTTGATAGAGCCCTAGAAGTTATGATTTCTTCTTATAGAAAAGGTTAAGTCCCATGTGAATAATTCCTCATGCTTAGAGGGCTGATGGAAATTTTTTTAAGGTCAATCTATTTGACCTATAATGAAAGAACCTATTGTTGGATTATCCATTAAGGTATAAGTAAATGTATTTTAAGAGCAGTAATGATGTGTTTGCTTGGAATTGAGAGGTTCCCAAGGATGAATGGCATGTTCATTAAGATCCCCTTTAAAGTTTGCAATACAAGAAAAAGGAGTCCCTTGGACTGCTCCTGGTTTTTCATAAAGGAGGTAGGATGATAATAATATATAAGTACTCAGATGTTGTTGGGAGTATCAAAGTGCACCTTTTGGAAACATGGTAAGGATAATAACCCAAATAATTAGCAATATTTACCCTTGCTAACTGTATCTAATGATACATTGTGTCAATAATGGGACTTAGCAAGTAGCTATTGGAGAAGAGGTCAAGTGACATGAGCATATGAGAAAGTTTTTGAACTCATAGCTCTGATGAATAAAATTGTTATTCCCAAGGAGGAATATGTGTGTGTGTGTAGACCTAAATTCATGTCTATGCATGTGAATACAAGAGAAAAAATAGTTGGAATACATTAGACTTGGAATATTCTATTGTTGGTTGTGAGATATAGGGTTGTCAAGGATCAATGAGGTGTTGATATAGATTTTGGTAAAGGGAGTTCTTGGACATTTCCAAAAAGAACAATGGGTTTGATAACATATAGAGAGGGATGATATCCATACAAATATGGCTTATTATGCTCAAGTAATAGTGAGAGGGGGATTTACACGAGTATTCCCTTGGTAAAGGTCTATTGAGTAAGAAGTGCTTGAGTCATGAAGAGAGATAGGAAATGGTATCTTGTTGCATTGGGTAATGTTGTAATTTCCTATTGAATTTCTGATTTTTAAATGTTTTTGTAGTAAATGGGAAAGAGTGACCTCTTGTTGGTTGTTGTCAAGAAGGACAACATATTCACGAGTATCCCTATGAGACTTGTAATATGAATGGTCGTAAGATCTTAGAGAGGGATGATATTAAATTAAAAACGACAATGAGTATGAATGGCATGAAAAGGTGCAAGCAAGGAACTTGCATGCTAGTGTGTGTGTGTGTGTGTGTGTGTGTGTGTGAATTTACTATATTATAGGATTGCATGATTAGGTGGATTGTGAGGCAAGATTAGTACTCACCAAGTTTTGAATAATGTTGTGGGTACATAGTTCAATCTGTTTTGAAGGGTTTGTCTGATTTGTTTGAATACTATCTTGATGGGGTTGTACTCCATTCCTTAGAGAGAGCTAGTGTAAAAATGTTGAAAGCTAAAATAAGCAATAATTTTGAGTCATTATGAAAATAATTGTGTAAGAACTCTGTCAGGAGAACAAAACCATAGAATTAATGAACGTTGGAAATTAGGCAGTGGGCTATAAAGCCTATGTGTATAAGAATCTTGGATTACATCTTGAGGACATACATAAGCTAAACAAATTGTTAATTAATTTGATTTCCATACAATGAGTGTGCAAAATGAACCTTATTGAATTCATGAGCTAATTTTGATGTTGTACTATGTTGTTACCTCCAGGAAAAATAGGTTCTCTAATTTAGAACATGTCAAGATGAACTTGATTGCAAACTACTAAAGGGAAATGGGGTAGGCAGATCCCAAAGGCGACAAATTGCAGAAGCAAAGAAGAAGAAAAGGAAGAAACTTTTCTCACTCTAAAATTCTATTCGTTTAACAAAGCTATATGTTTCTAAGGAAACAAGTACAACTAGTGGAAGCAAAAATAAATCAATGAGGATGTTGAATGTATTTATCTATGGATATTTCCATGTTATGAAAATGACAGAGAGGTCTTGGAAATAGTTCCACTAAGATAAAAATTCAAGATTGTGTAAAGGAATTAGAGGGGATAATCCCTTCATTCATCTTTTTTTGTTTATTTATAATTCTTGACTAAGAAAATTGATGTATGTAAATTACCCATGCATGAGAATGATAATCCCTATGTGAAAGTAGAATAGCTGAAATGCTTTTTATAGTGAAATTTTAAACATCAAGGACAATGTGATAGAGTGCATATAGATATACTATGACATATGTGAAAATGTTTGTTGATTTAAATTTTATTATACATGTATTGTGGCTTGACATGAAAACTGATATAATTGTGATTACAATTGTTGTGTGTAGGAAATATTGGAGATGTTGAGGGGACAACTGCCAATGGTGGACAACCTCGGGCAAAGGAAAAGACAAGAAATTTGTTAATTAAATATTGATAAAGGGTACTTATTAGTCCCCAAGAGGCATCTAAACGATAAGGTAATATCAGGAAGGTTGTTGACAGCTAGATAAGTATAAGAGTTATCATGCCTTTATAGCATGTAACTTAGAAGGAATTGGGTGAAAAGTTTCTTGAGGCATGTGTTATATTATGTTAATATGAATATGATTTTGAATTGATTGCATGAATTTCATTAATACCCAGACATGGTATCACAGAGGAAGGAACCTTTGGTAGACAAACTTAAATATATTAAAATATTTTTGCAATAAATGCATAAGTAGTTATACAATGTTTGAATTGGCTAAGCATAAATGAGTAAATACTTGTGCTTATAAGTAGCACATGTGTTAAATCCATTTAGGAGACGCATGTGTACATGAGAGGGCATGTATAGGACTACTCATTATGGAAGGAATACCTTCTAGTACTCCAAAGAGATGTGGAAATGATAAAGAGGTAATTGAAGTAGCCATGAGTGTTAATACCTTGGCTATCAATGAAGAATGAATGCTTGAATGCATTCATGTGGAATTTTAATTTCATCTAATGTATGCTAATTTGAGGTCATGGTTATCTTAGGGAAGGAATCAAATTCCTATTGTAACAATGAATGTTGATAAAGTTAACCATGGGGTGAGAGGTTGGCTAAGTTCCAACTTATCATGGTGAAGTGCCTGACATAAAAATGAGGTAATCTGAAACCAATACAAGGATGTATGGTGTGTAAAAGAGGCAATGAACATTAGTACATTGATTTAATTACATGACAAGTTTGATTGCATTATGAAAGTTTTGGTATGTTGAAATAATGCATTTATGAGGAAGGATGCCACCATTCCATATCATATGACTAGTGAATTGATTGTTGAAATGTACAATTTTAAGCTCAATTTGGGAACCATTATTGGTATAAGATGTATGAGATACTAACAATTGTTTGGTTGTTTTAAGATAAGAAAAATTGTAGGTAAAAAATGGTCTTGGATATGGCAACAATATCAGTCCATAAGGAAGATTGATACATGTTGTTGCAAAAGGCCAAACTATTATGAGAAGGAAATCTTAGAATTGTGGGAGTTGATTTCCTATGTGGAATAGACATGAAAATGAATAAGTAGAATTTGAGATATGTGGGAGGAAGATTTGAAGGATTTTCATTGAAACTAATTAAAATGTCTCACAATTTTTGTATGTGTGTGATACAGGTGAGATGACAGATCATAAAGAGGACGGTTGTTGAACTGGAAGGCATGGAAAAAGGCCACTAATATGACATGATAACCTTGTGACATGCCATGATCACTTGTGACAATGTTGTGTTGTGTAGAAAAAATCAAAGGGACGCCTCACATGTAAGACTCTGTGAGTATCTATACTCTTCCTATGCAAGAAATCCTTTGTAGAAAAGATGTATCACCTGAGGGACTATGTAACAAAGAAGGGGATTCCTGAGCCTAGAAGGTGAGCGACTGTAAGGAAGAAGAGACTTGAATGGAATGGCATGATAGCTAGGATCATGAGCATAGTGAACATGTCAAAGGAGAATAATGAGCTGAGTCTTGACATGGAAACCATATGGATGCAAATCCATGAATGCACAGATAAGTATTGTCCCTAAAAAGTGTGTTTTTCCCTAAATTATGAACAACAATGAATTTTTATGCATTAAATTGGTTTAAATATGCATGTTGTTTGACAATTGTTTTAGGCATGTTGATGAATTACCAGAGGTCTGTAAATGAACAAGATTGTGAAGAGAAGGATACCTGTTGAAACAAATGAAGGATGGAGACATGGGAAATATTGTTGAGGCGTAGAATAACACCGAGGATGATGTTCCAATTAAGTTGGAGGGTAATGTAACACCCTATTTTTAATCCCCTAAGATAATTTGTAATTAATTATGATTAGATATGGTTTATTTCAGCATGGAGATAATATTTCCATGCTATGGCTTGTAAACAATGTAAATGTGTAATATATAAGACACACAATCGAATGATGGGTGGAACACAAGTACTAGATGGAGGGAATAGTGAGGGGGCCTAGAGGGAGCTCATCATGCTCAAGAACCCAAGCCTCCTTGCCAAATTATTTGGTTTTGAAAATAATAAGTATTTCCCTTTTCCTGATTCTAAAGTAAATTAGTTATTGGGAAGGGTTGGCAGTTGAACAACCAATCACCTGCAATAAAAATATATGGAGAGAGGAGTCTGGACAACTAAAAATTATTAGCCTAGATACACAGGTACCACCTTTGACCCCACGAGTTCCTTTTGACAGAAGGGAGGGGAGAATAGATTGAGAACCTTATTGGGGATAGAGAGTAGAAACAAACGAGGGGAGGAGACAAAAAGAATCAAGGGCAGAGGCTACTGAGAACGGGGAGAGAACCCACATGAGGGGAGATAGGCATGAGTTTCAAATAAAGAATTGTGTGCATGGTTGATCTGGTGAACTAGTGTGAAACCTAAAACTCAGTAAACCTGATAAACCTCATGGAGGCCGTGGGCATGATGGGTGTAAGGATTTTCAACCATTAGTTGTGTGAAGGAGGGTGGCCTTCACCTTTCTAATTTCTCTGAGATCCTGAGAGTCTTTTCCTATTTGTATCATGGCTTGGCACAGGGGTGTTCAGACGACAAAGATTTGTTGCATTTGAGCCTATGGTTGGGTGGAAAGGTGTTGACCCACAATCAGTTGTTTGGCTAACCATTTATGATATATAAGATGCTCATTGTGTTTTTCGTTATGCTCTATTTTTGTATTATATGTACAAATGATGAAATTTCATGTTTGAGCATAAATATGTGAGAAAGGAAATGAATGCATGAATTTTACATGCATGCCCTTATTTCCTTACTTTTTAAAATCTTTTGGAATTTTGTGATGAATGATGAATGAGGAGATGTTGCTAGGTTCTATAACCCATAGTTTTTTTTTACTGCATTTTAAATCTCCTAGTCATTTAATCTTCGAGAACAAGCTTTATAGACACTACTGCATTTGGGTCAAATTTCGACGACGCGTTCGACGCAATTGCCACTTTCTATTGTTGGAAGACCGACAAACCTCAGACCCCCTCAAACGTCGTTTCACATGACGTCGTTTTTTCGACGACCTAGTTTTCGTCTATATTGCGACATTTCAAACGTGGCAAGAGAGACGTTGCAAACGTGGCAAGACCGACGTTTCAAACGTGGCATGAGAGACGTTGCAAACGTGGCAAGACATACGTTTCAAACGTGGCAAGTGAGACGTTGCAAACGTGGCAAGTGAGATGTTTCAAATGTGGCAAGAGAGACATTGAAAACGTGGCAAGACCGACGTTTCAAACGTGGCAAGTGAGACGTTGCAAATGTGGCAAGAGAGACGTTTCAAAGGTGGCAAAAGCGACGTTTCAAAGGTGGCAAGAGAGACGTTATGAAGGTGGCAAGACCGACGGGACGAGGTATTAGCTCCGACGTGGTTGCTATGGGAGTGACACTCTTAGACGTCGGAAGAACGACGTCCATCAGGTGGCAACAGCGATGGTCAGGAGTTACTAGCTCCGACGTGGTTGCTATGGGAGCGACAATCTTGGAGGTGGAAAGAGAGACATCTTGGACGTGGCAATAGCGACGGGAAGAGAGTGAAACACGTCACAATTGCCACCTTTGTGTAGGTATTTAAAAAAAAATACAATATCAATATCAAGACATAATAGTCATTCCAAGCCCAAAGGAGGAGTAAGTCATATAGGTGTCAGCTAGTGACCCACTTAGTAGTTTCCTTAGGCTTTCCCTCGTACTAAAAGTTGGGTTTTTTCTTTCAAGAGTGTCTAAGAGATAAAAAGACCCAATA
>SNQJ01S0221778.1:0-15011 GCA_010110895.2 Picea sitchensis
GGCTGTGAATAAATCGTGATTTCACATATCACGATTTCGACGGTTATGTGTCTTGCCTCTCCAACTCGTGATAGGCGAAGCTCCGAGATGGAGCTTAGATCAACGGTCTAGAACAAACCTCGATCTGACGGCTGTGAATAAATCGCGATTTTGGCGGTTATGTATCTTGCCTCTCCAACTCGTGATAGGCGAAGCTCTGAGATAGTGTGGGATCAACATTCCCAATCAACACTTGATCTGACAGTCATCGGGAATTGTAAATGAGATCCTACGACCATAAATGCTGCTTCTCCTCTCGAGCTTACTTTGTTCCACTTACTGTGATCTTTCCATCGATGATCTGCCAACAATCCTCTGCACTATCTCTTCTGGGATTATTCGAATCTTCTCTGCAGCGTCTTCTCATAATGCCAATCTATTGCGTACTTTCTGTACTCATGCCATCTTCATTGCTATACTTTCCATCAATGACAAGCATTCGTTGTCTGTTAAATATTTGCCAACAGGCTCTTCTTGGTTGAGGATGAAAAAACTGTTGAGGCAAATGATTTATAACGCAAAGCGAGAACTGAATATAGGCTCAATACTGCAAGAAAGGGCATGCGATGCAATAACAACTTAATGCCAAAAAATGTCCTTTTTTTATGTCATTTAGTCTACTTGGTGTGAAAAAGGGATAAACTTGTGGCAAATAGATGTCCTTTCAAATCCAATTTACGAGCGTGAAAGAGACAATCTCACTCAAAAATCTTTTCTCTTTTTGAAAACGAGTCAAAAAATATCTTAACTAAGACTCATGACCTTTCAATTCCAACTTAACGAGTGTGAAAGGGACAAATCACCTGACAATGTTTTCGTTTTTTGAACAAGTAAAAAAAGAGCTAAAATCAGACTCGTGGATCTTGTTCTAAGCAGCATGTAATGGGGGAGTCCAAGGCTCCCGTGCATGACTTCTATGAAAGGTCAACAACTGATGAAGAGATGACACAAGCTTGGGAAAACCCAAATCTTTCCAAGTCGAGGGTGATAAAATACTTCTGGAGGTTACCTTATCTACAATATATCGAAGAATGCCCCTTATATGGAATGGTGTAGAAGAAGGAAGTAGAGGCTCTACAAGATCATTCCAATCAAAGGAAACCACCCTAGGACTTGGAGGGAGCATACTCGAAGAGATTGGAATGCTCCCTAGTGAAGAAGGTACATAACTAGAAATGCTAAGGACATGGTCGAAGGACGCATCACCCTTCAAAACAAGAGTGATATTGATCGAAGATTTCATCGAATGTGTCACTTCCTTAGGCTTGTCACTCTCCAAGAGAAGAGTGGGATCGAACAAAGATTGCATCAGAATGACCACTTATTCAACCGTTGGTTGAATAGGATGTGAGACAACAAGGTCAAGAGATGCATCACTCCCCAAAATAAGAGTGGTTTCGGTCGAATATTGCATGGACACAATCGTTGGTTGAACAAGATGTGAGACGACAAGGTCAAGGGATGCATAAGCCCCTAAAGGAAGAGGGGTGTCAACCGAAGATTGAATCGACATGAATGATGTATCAACCAAAGAAGTTTGGGAAGACAAAGAAGACTTAGAACCCAAAGGCCCCCCAGGAAAGGACCACACTTCTTGTACCACAACAATAGCAGGGCACCAATGAGTAAGGTGATCACCTTTGCAAAGCCTACAAAGGAACTTGGGCTTACGTCTTACATGTCTAGGATTCTCAATCATATGAATGCCCCCAACATGACTTATAGTGGCTGGTGACATGCTCGTAGCATGACTTGCAGAGGCTAGTAGAAAATCCCCAACATGACTGGTAGAGGTTGGTGATGAATCCCCAACATGACTAGAAGAGGTTGGTGATGTATGTGTAGTGTGACTATCGATGACTAGAATTGTTCCCCCAGCATGACTTGCAACAACTAGTTGTTGGTATTCAACATGAATAGCAGAGGTTGTTGACCCATCTCCAACATGATTAATAGAGGTTGGTGATATAATTCTAGTATGTGGCTGATCCTCACAAGACGTAGTCGAGGAAGGTAGGGTCCAAGGATTGCTAAAATAGGAAGTGAGAAAAGGAATGGACCTCCCTGTTGAAACGAGCCTACTGGACATGGCGTAAACATGGTGAGTTGGTGCCGTAAAGTCTAAAGTACCCATAAGGGAAGAATACATTTCGACATTGATATTATCAGTTTCCAGCTGAGAATTTTCGATCACGGGGATCGACGGTCCAATGAATGCATTAGGACTAGAGTACCTAAAGGGTAAATGGTCGATCATCACAATATTCCCTTCATGAGGAAAACAAAGAGTACGAAAGATGGACGATACGAAGATGACCATAGCATAGGTCCAATTGCGTCCTAGTAACAAGTTATAATCAAGAGGCACATCAACTACCTCGACCTCCAACTCTATTGTCTTTCCACCTAACTGGAGAAGAAAGGCAGAAAGAATACTGTGAGGGTGGAAGGAATGACCATCACAAGTAGTCAACATGTTCGATGACTTGGAAAGAGTCTTAGAACTGAGAGATTTCCAAAAGATCAAGGACATCACACAAGTGGCAACGCCTTCATCAACAACCGCACGTTTGATGGTATACTTTGAGTACTCCACATGGATTTGGAATGCCACATGGTAAGACAAGCGATGATTCACATCTTTGACATCGAACTTGATAAATTTTGAGCCACTGGGTTATAGAGCTCCTAAAGAAGATAGTAAGGAATTCCTATGTGAAGGAAACGTCTGGAGTACCTCCAAAGCCGACATCGCACAAGGGGTTTGACCCAGGTCCTCAACAATAGAGTAGTTTTGGGTGGCTCTAGCATTTGTATTGTGAGTAGAGTGCTTGAGTACTCCTTTCATAATATGAGGTGACGGCTATGGTTTTTTAATTTGTAAAGTCATCTCCATAGGAGGAGGAGGAGATTGTAGAACAGGAATAACTTATGAAGAGCTATAATCTCGAGATCGAGTGGCTACATTAACTTTCACATTGACCATATTGATACACAAATTGTCGCCGTCTTGCAATCATAGGTTTTGACTCCCACCAGGCGCATTTCCACCATTTGAGGAACTTGAGGCCATGTGCTAGTTATGTGGGAATGGATTCGTTAGCACGAAAGGTGGTAGAGATAATATCCTCGCAACTTTCGTAAGTTTGGGGCATAAATGGGTAAGGTGATCGTTTGTACAAATATTACAGGGAAATTTCACCTTACGTATTTCTCGTTTTCCCTCTCCAACATTATTATTTGTCTTCTCATTATTACCATTGTCCTTGGATTTATTATTATTTTTCCCACCCTTACGATTATTACATCCTTTATTCTTATTCCAGCTAGGTTGTTGGCTACCATTTGGGTTGGACGACGATTTCCTGGAGTGTACATATTCTGACTGAGTGGAGTTGGAAGACACAGATGAAGCTAGCCCTCCTGCAGACTGGTTTAGAGACAACTCTTTCAAATGGATTGTCACCGAGTCTACAGATTTTACATTGGTGGTACCTACTATGCCATTGGCATGAGGTTTGGGATTTTTTATAGGGTCATATGTTGACCGCGGTGGGTCTAGAATAATGTGGTATAACATCCTAGATTGAGTGTATATTAGATCTAGCTGTTGGGCTTTAAAAATCGATTCTTCCTCAGTGGTAACCCAGGTAGTAGCAACATCCTTTGAGATAGGAGGGTGAAAAGACTTAAGGAACCATTCTAAAAGAAAGTCCAGGGGTATGGGGGTCTTAATAAACCTCTTTCATCTACACCACTCCTGGATATGATCCGAGATATGAGTGGTTGTGTCCTGGCATAAGTTCAACAGAAGTTCTAGGCCAACATTGTAACGAACCGGAAATTGGAAGTGGTTAAGGAAGACCAATACCATCTGACTAAAGGTCCCATATGCCCCCCTCGGTAGCTCAATATACCATTTCAAAAAGACCCTAATGAGGGTGCATTGAAATAATCTTAATCAAATAGAATCATCATTAAGGGAATTCAAGGAGCACCAAAGGTGAAAGGTAGTGACATGATCACCATGATCCTCACCATTCTTACCCTCAAAATTTGGGATGTCTGAAGAAAGCTTGGTGGGGATGGGAGGCCATGTAGGATCATGAATCACAGGGTCATTCATTAACTTAGACAAGTCTGGTATATTAAGCATGGCCAGAAAAGGGAGACGGGGTTACGGCATCTGGCCCCAAGCTCCCGGGAAAGATTGTGATTGAGGAACTGCAACCCATCCAGGGTTCTAGTAAGCACCATGGCCCTGTTCGGGATTGTAAGGCCCTCCTCTGGGCTGATTCATAAAATTTTGGTTGGGAATCATTCCAACAGGAATGTTTTTTTGGAGGTTATAAAAATTTCCCCCGGCTAGATTGGATCCGGGTTGGGGGTTTCCCAAAGTGTGAAATTGACCTCCTCTAGGTGTGAATCCTAAGGATAGAGGTGGATTCGTCATTCCAAACATGTTGGTCAGAATCGACACTGAGGAGGTAGAGTTATAGGGAAGAACTTGAGAAGAAGCTTGTCCGCCATGTTGGTTGTTCCACCTAGAAGAAAGAGGATTAGAACCGAGGTTAAAAGCATGAATACCTCCCATATTAGGAGTCATTTAAGGGATTTGAGAATCGCCAAATGAAAATGGAGTATAAGGAGGTGTAGTGCCCCCAAGATTAATGCTAGCATTAGGGCCAACAACTGGGATGGTGCTCAAAAACTGTGAAGTAAAGTTCGACATACCATAGGAAAAAGGACTAGAGGCCATAGGGATGGACTGAACATTATATCCCAGGGAGTGACCAAGAGACCCAAAAAGGTTCGAGGCAAGATATTGAGCATTAACTATAGGTCGAGCCATAGTAATGATAGGTTCCTCCGACACTACAACCACTGTGGTTGCAGAATTCAAAGGGTTACCATTAACTATAGTGGGTGAGGGAGTCAAAGGGCTCCCAGTTTTATGAAGAATAGGTTAAGTACTCATCCTTGTAGAATCACAAGTCTTAATAGTGGAGGTGTGTGTACCATGCCTAATAAATCTACACCTTTTAGAAGGAAAATACTCAAAATCCGGTGGTAACTGTAACAAGAAGACGCTGGTCTGACTCCATGATGACTTAAGAATCTAAAGAAAAATAAATCCTAAGGCCAACTAGTAATCAAAGAGAACACCAAAATTCAAACCACCAATATGCACACAAACGGGGTAAAGTGGCTGAAAGTGGCCTCCCTCCCTAAAGAAGGTATGTATTTCCCAAGATGGGCCTGAGACTCCCTGCTAAAGATCGAAGGTAACATAATTAGTAATAATGGCCCTCGTGGGATTAACAACCAGTCAGTCAGATCCCCCCGGAGAGGTAATCCTCCATAAAGGTTGTGTGCTGTCTGACCCTTATCTGACCCAGGGTACCTACAAAATAACCTCTACAAGTAACCTATGTGGCACCTAAGTAGAGAAAATAATAAACCAATGTATAATCGATGCAAAGGTGAGCAATCATAAGTCAGGTCCACCATATGGGCAGGGTAGCAAAGCCTGAAACCTTGAAAGTACTGCCTCTCATGGAGTTAAAGGCACTAGAAATATCCCTAGATATGAATATATCCCCAGAAATATCTTTGACGCTAAGAAGGTATTGGGGGGATATCCCTTCAAGCAACCTCGCGCGACCTTGTGATTAACTCTGGTGTGAGCGGAGCCTCCTGATATTACCAATTATACAATGGATTTCTCCACTCCCTTTCTCAGACACATATGTTGATTTAATTTCCTTGGAGAATTTTACTCACAAAATCCTTTTCCAAGGCACTAAATCCTAAGCTAGTTTGTGCACCCCAGAAAATAAAATCGTGACTAATCAATTTTAAATTATAGCGTTAATTTTAGTGGCCGTGATTACTCAAAAAGGTATGGTAGTGAAACGCATGATGTTATGACTCTGCAAGAAAAGTAAATATGAAAATAATGCAAAGTCCTAACTTTAACTTTCAATGAATGATATGCTTCTAAAGGAAAATTCAATTTTCAATTTCAACTTTGCAATTATGAAGTAAAAATTCAATCTTTGATTACATGCACTAAGCTAATGACACTGACTCAAAAGACCAAAATGCCAAGCATTGCAAAATGCCTAATATTTTTTTATTTTCAATATAATAAAAATGAAAATTCATCGACTGAAAAGAAACTTGATATATAAACTCTACTGTGTATAGAAAGAGATAACTCAAGCAGGATACCAAGAAACAAGACACTCAACCCAATGTACAAGGACAATCAAAATGAAAAGGTGATGAGAAAAAATTTGCCCAAAAATTCAACCAAATACAGGTTTCCTGTCATCTCACAAGCACTTAAAAGGCACTACAAAGACCTAAGAAGGCTTAACAAACATCAAATCCCACCCAGGAACCACCAGATCAATAAAACAAGAAAGGAAAACTGATGTATGAGATTGTATGAGGAAATAGAGTATGTACACAACTTTCAGAGGGACAACCTGCGTATGTACACGTCTGTCAAGCCAAAAAGTGTGTATATGTTTCAAAAAACAAGGCTAGGCAAGGGAGAAGGCTGAAAACTCAGACCCAGAGTGAACAGAGGCTGTCAAGAAATGATACGACAAGAAACACAATATGAACGAGATAAATCTAAGGAGAAAATTACTCCAAAACCTAAGAAAGAAGATTCAATCCCCAATATGGTCACCAATCCTGTTATAAGGAAAATCTCTCTATGGCTAGGGTAAACCACAATAGACAAAAATGACTACAGAAATCAACTCTCTTCTCTAGTATGCTATATAAAAAAATATGCTAGCAAGAAAAGATAAAAGGCCTACCTCGTCCAGACGTTCAATGAAGTCCACCGTTGAGCACTCAACCCGAAGCAATATACTTGCAACTAGTTCTCAACAACCAAGCAAATAAAGCATATGGTGATATTATATGATGTTAGCACATTCAATAGCATAATCCATTAATAAACATGACAAATACGACCATGGAATAATAATTCAAATATTTGCAAGATATCAATTGGACAGGAAAATAGTATTTCTATTAATATATGATCAACATAAGTGAAAATGTTACAGACTTTCGTGTCGGCACGGTTCAAAACCGAGAAACTAAGTTCCTTCCATCTAGGCGTCCACCACTTCAATCCTCCACCAAAGGCAAGCTCATAAAAGAGAAACAATGAGGTTCTCAATAAATAAGGGAAGAGATTTTGATTAAGGTTGGTTTTCATTGATGTCAACCCTTGAATAAATCCCGATAGCACAAAGGATGAACTCCAAAGTGGTCCCCTTATGGCGAAATCCCTCACGGGAAGACGCTTTGCGGATTGAGTTATCCTAGAAGTATGGTTAGAGAACATATGATTATTTGTGGAATAATGAGACGAAGGTAAGTGAATTTTTTAGTGAAACTATCCTATATGAATATTTCTTGTCATTCCATTTCCAGTGGTATGTGGAACGTCACATAACTCATCACGGTTAGAGAGTTATGACAGTAAGAAGTTGGAGAACCCAGGTTTGGGTAATGGACCCAAGTTTGTTTGATGGATAATGGTATGAGTTTTTATATATTTGTAGGTAATACTATTCTATATGGGTAGTACATGTCATTCCATTTTTGGTGGTATGTGGAACGTCACATAACTGCTCACGGTTTGAGAGTTATGGCCTTACAAAGTTGGAGGACCCTCATATGTCATCTAGAAGCCCCAAAAGGTCAAAGTAGTCAAAGTGGTTTAAGAGATTTTAGAAGGTAAATAATAAGTGAAGTGACGAGTGTACTATAATTCAAAGTGAATACAAAATAAATTATTTAAATAATAAATTTAATGGATAAATGTAAAGTGGGTTAACCCTAAAATAAGGAAAGTGGGCAAAGTGACCTAGAAGATGTTTTTAAGGAAGCTACTTGGAGAGTATAAATAAGAGGCAAGGCTCTATAATTTTAGGATACACTTGAGAATATTGAATATCTATAGCTGTCTGAGGTAACCAAAGGACATCTAAGCCAAATTTCAGAGGGAAGGTGAAGAAAATAAGGCTAGAATTCAAGGGAGGATACATTCTTTTGATGATGCTTTCTAAGGTATGTTATTTACAACTCATCTCACCATTTTCACAATAATTTTTTTTATGGAATGATTTAGACCGTGAAATTGATATGAAATTGAGGAAACATATGCAAGTATTTTTGGTTAAAAAATCATCTTGTGGGTCATTGTATTTTTGGAGTTACACTCCGTGGAAAATAGGGTTTGTGGCTAGACCTGAAACTAGTCTAAAGAAAGTGTTTCGGGAAAAGGCGTCATAAATTCTTCATAATAGATAAAAATTCAGTAAGACCAAATTGTTTGGTTATAATACAGTCTTTAGTATTACGTGTAACATTTTCAGATCGATTCAACAAATATTCCGTGCGGGGCACACTCTACAAGGTCGCTCTCTAGAATAAGCCAAAATTCAGCAAGATTTTTTCTATAAATATTTGTCTGAGAGGTTTCAAGTAGTGACACCTGGAGGAATTGCATAAAACATATTGAAGAACATTGTGTATCAATTTTAGATATTTATTCAATACAAGTACATAGTTATGATTATTTCAAGTTAGGGTTGTTGACTAATCCAAAACTAGTCATGTGAGATTAAAGAAAAGTTTGATGAAAATGCTAGTCTCTTGTTGTTAAAGTTAAGGAAGGTTTGCAGGTATGTGATAATATACACTAGGTATATTATAGAGTTACAAATCATATTTGGATGATGAAATTGATGAAGGATTTTGGTTAAGGTACATGCTTGAGACAAGTAGTTGATGAGTTGGCACATACATGAGGTGTATAGTTGATGAAGTTGGTACATATTGATGAGTAATAGTTGATGAGAAAGTGACACATGATTGGTACATACTTGGTACATGTTTGGATGCACTTTTTTATAGTACAGGTTGATTACATGTTGCTTGGTACAGGTTGGTGCATGGTTGATGCACTTGTTTATGGTATAGGTTGATTACAGGTTGAGGTACAGGTTGATGCATGGTTCAAGTTTATTGGTACAAGTTTATAATGGTATATCTCACAGTGATAGTGTGACAGTGGTTCCATCATTCTATTCTACTTCAGGGTGGTTGGATGGGGCAAGGACAGGTGGTTGTAGCCACCTTCCGGTTGTAGCCGGAGAACATAGGGGGTTGTAGCCAAAGAATTGGGGAGCTGGAGATTCCCTCAGGTTGTAGCCTAAGAAAATAGGAGGTTGGAGCCTCATTCCAGTTGCAGTTGGAAAACACAATAAGTTGGTGCTTCCAATGAATGTAATTCTTCAAGACATATAAGAAAAAACATTTTGTGGTTTTCTCTCGCTTTGGGTTTCCACGTAAAACACTGGTGTACTCTGTATGTGTATAATTGCTCATTTGTTCATTGTTCATTATTGGATGATAATTCTACATTGATATAACTCTTGGATTATTTGGTTAAAAAGGATTATAATTTCTATATTACTGATTCACCCCCCCCTCTCAGTAATCCAACAACATAAATCAGTTTAACCACTGAAAGGTAGATCATGGAGAGAAACAACTTGTATAAAAATGGAATACCACAGTTTGATGGACATAAATATGCTTTTTGGAGTATAAGGATGAAGACCTATATATAGGCATAGGGATTTGAAATATGACAATCAATTGTAGATGGATACACAACACCAACAGTTCCACCAACAAATGACAAAGCAATGAAACTCAGTCAGAATAATTCCAAAGCCACAAATGCGCTTTGAATGGTCTCAGTGAAACGATATTCACCAAAGTTGCACATTGTAAATCTACTAAAGATATGTGGGACAAGATTCAAATTTTTTATGAAGGAGATTCAAAAGTCAAAGCAACAAAGCTTCAAACTTACAGAGGTCAGTTCGAGCAACTAAAGATGAAGGAAGATGAGAATATTGCAGCCTACTTCTTATGAGTCGATGAAACCATGAATGCAATCATAGGATTGGGAGAATAAATCGAAGAATCTGTAATTGTTCAAAAGGTACTAAGATCTCTTCCTATGAGATTTGACCCTAAGATATCAAAACTAGAAGAAAAATCAGATCTAAACTCAATAAGCATGGACAAATTGTATGGAATCTTCACATCATATGAAATGAGAACTAAAAAAGAAAATCTAGATGTAAAAGAAGAAGACTTCAAAGCATCCAAAAGATCAAAGAAAAAGGAAAAGCATCCAGAAGAACATATCAACAACAATGATGTCTCGAAAGATGATGAAGAAGTGGCCAACTTCATCAAAATACTGAACAAGGGAAATGATGGTAGGTATAGAGGTAATATTCCTTTAATTTGTTTTAATCATGATGGTATTGGTCATTTTGATAACAAATGTCCTCATAATAAAAAGAGAAATGATGAAGGTTACTCAAAAGGCAAACACACATATAAAGACAAAATAACTACAAATAAAGTTTTCAAGAAAAACTTATGCACCAAAGAAGACATCTCATCATCAAAAGAAGATGAAGTCACTGACAGTGAGACATGAAGAGTTATATTCATGGAAGTAGAAGACTCTGATAAATAACTTTGAAGAATAATATGAAGAAGTTGAAGAAGAATATGAAGAATTCGAAGAAGAAATTGAAGAGGCAGAAGTTGACTACCAAGAATAATTGATGTGTGCCATAGAATTTATCAGAAGAGAAAAGAAGAAAAACAAGAAACTATAAGAAGAACTAGACAAGAAATAAGATACTCAAGAAATAGAACAAATGATAAAAAATTTGAAGGTTCAAATAGAAGAAGATAAAAGAATTGAAGAAGAACTGAAAGAACATATAGAAGAAAAGGACAGGAACATTGGAAATTTGGAAGCAGAGATTGTCACATTAAGAAAGGATATTCAAAAGAAAATATGCAGAATAGATCCAAAGTTTTGGATGAAATTATCAACAATAAAAAATATCATCTTGACAAGTCCAGACTTGGATACAATCAGACAGAAAAGGGATCAAGCTCCAAAAAAACAGAGTAAGAAACATATCCAAAAAGCTATGTAGAAACAATTAAAGGGGATAGGAAGATATACAAGGAAGATTATAGGGACACTCCTCCACCGAGAAGATTCAGATTTCAGAATAAACAATAGACATATAGGCCTCAAGAAGAAGAAGGATTCATAAGAGTACCTCCTTTCAAAAGATCTTCAACTCCCAGGTATCAAACTATATTTTTTGGTTTATGTTATGCATGTAATAATTTTGGACATAAAGCTGTGAATTGCAGAGCTAACAACAACTTTGAATGTCATACACAAAAGGGTTATCCAAGAAGGCCTAGTGAAACAAAGAGAAGAAGTTAAAATAGGTTTGAATATTTGAGAACCAAAGTGGAATGTTACAAATATAACAACTTTGGATAGATGGCCAAAGATTGCAGAATGACATTCCCTCCTAGAGAACCACAATAGAATAATAACAGTCACAAACAAGAACCTTAGAAAAGGACATGGATAAGAAAGAAGAATCAATATAGCAATGAAGAATGCACACTCGATATACAAGCTAAGCAGAATAAACGTGGTTGGTATGTTGACAGTGGATATTCAAAACACATGACAGGTGATAGAGACAAGCTTCTTACATTAAGAAAGGAAAGATATGGATCAGTCTCCTTCGGAAATGATGATTCAACTAAAATCATTGGAAAATGCATAGTCAGAATTGGGAACAAGAATACAAAGGCATAAAAGTTTCTACTAGTAGAAGATATGAAACATAATCTTCTAAGTGTGATTCAAATGTGTGACCAAGTTCATAAAGTTACTTTTGATTCACAAAAGTGCGAGATAAGAAAAGAAGGTTCAGGAAAATTGATTGCTACAACTGCAATAACTTCAAGCAACATATATGTGTTAAGTGAAATTGGAAATGAAAAGTGTTGTCTAGGAAAAGAAGATGAAATTTGACTATGGAACAGAAGAATGGGTCACACACATTTTGATAACCTTGTCAAAGTCAGAAAAAGAGAAGTAGTCAGAGAAATGCCCCAGATCACGAAACCAACTAAAACTTTATGCAAGCATTGTCAGCAAGGAAAGCAAATAAAGACCAAGTTCAAATGAAAGGAATATTCAACGACAATACCATTGGAAATTGTGCGCACTGATCTAGTTGGACCAACTACAACAAATGGTTTAAAAGGTGAGAAATACTTTATTTTATTAGTTGATGATTATATAAGAATGACTACATTTGTTTTTCTCAAGAATAAGTCAGAAGCTTTTGAAAACTTTAAGATCTACAAGGAAATGGTTGAAAATGAAATGGATTCAAAAATCAAATGCTTGAGATCTGATAATGGAGGGGAGTTCACTTCAAATGAATTTATGGAATACTACAACAGTCATGGAATACAAATGCAATTATTCGTTGCTAGGACACCTCAACAGAATGGAGTCGTTGAAAGAAAGAACATGACAATACAGGAAATGGTTCGAACAATACTAATGGATTCCAAATTGAAAGACATATTTTGGATATAGGTAGTGCATACAATAGTTCACATTCAAAAAAAAGTAATTCTCAGAAACAACACTGATAAAAGTCCCTACGAACTATGGAAAGGAAGACCAACAAATGTGAAGCACTTTAGAGTTTTTGGAAGCAAATGCTACATCAAAAGAGAAGATGGAAGAATGGGAAAGTTTGAATCTCGTGTGGACAAAGGAGTACTTGTTGGTTACTCAAGTACAAGGAAAGCATACAAGTTTTACAATATGAGATTGAACAAAGTTGTGGAAAGCATCAACATAAAAATTGATGAAACAGACAGACCAGAATCAAAGGAAGAAGAAAATAAATCAATGGAACAACCTTTCAAAGAAGATGCAGAAGATGAAAAATAAGTAGAAGAGGAAGATGAAGAGAATCCAACAGAAACAAAAGAGCAAGTTCAACAAGTGTCTCCAAAGACACCTAGCGGACTAGTACAAAATAATCATCCTTCAGATCAGATTATCGGAAACAAATATGCAGGATTTGAGACTAGAAGAAGAATCTGTTCACCAGAACAAACACACCTAACACTCCTATCTACAATTGAACCAAATTGTTTTGAAGAAGCCAACAAGGATGAATTTTGGAATAATGCCATGGATGAATAATTTGATCAAATAGAGAAAAATGACACTTGACAATTGGTTCCAAGACTAAAAAATAAGAATGTGATCGACACAAAATGGGTTTCTTAGGAAAAAATTGAATGAATATGGACAGGTTACAAGGAATAAATCTAGATTGGTATGTAAAGGATATGCACATATTGAAGGAATCAAATTTGAAGAGACATTTTTCCCAGTTTCCAAAATGGAAGCAATCCATTTGCTTTTAGCTTATGCATGCTCCAAAAATATTAAAGTGTATCATATGGACGTAAAATCATCTTTTCTGAATGGGGAACTTGAAGAAGAAGTCTACATTGAACAACCAAAAGGATTTCAGTTGTCAGAGAACGCTGATTATGTGTGTAAATTAAAGAAGGCCTTTTATGGTCTAAAACAGACTCCTAGAGCATGGTACTATAGATTGGATAAGTATCTACAACGGGCAGGGTTCAGAAAAGGAAGTGCAGACAACAACCTCTACATCAAGGTAAGTCAAGGTAATATTTTATTAGTTGAATTTTATGTTGGTGATATTATTTTTGGTAGTGATGATGATAGGTTAAGCCAAAAATTTGCAAAGGATATGCATAATGAATTTGAAATGTCGTTACTTGGAGAACTATCCTTATTTCTGGGACTTTAGATACGTCAAAGAAACCAAGGAATTTTTATTTCTCAAAATAAGTATATCATAGAAATGATAAAGAGGTTCAGAATGGAAGATTTCAAACCAATTATCACTCCCATGCAAACCAGTTGCAAGTTGAGCAAAGATGGTGATTCAAAGTCTACAGATCAGAGGAAATACATATCAATGATTGGAAACCTACTATATGTGACAACATCTAGACCAGATGTAATGCAGGCAGTTGGATAGGTGGCACGATTTCAAGAAGCACCAAAGGAATCACATGTATTAGCAGTGAAGAGGATTTTTAGATATCTCAAAGGAACAAAAGTGTTTGGATTATGATATCCAAAAGGAAAGGATATATCACTTATTGCCTACACAGATGTAGATTGGGCAGGTTGTATTGATGATCGATGAAGCACCATTGGAGCAACGTTCTACTTGGGTGAGTTTTTAGGACCATGGCTAAGAAATAAACAATCATCGATATCTTTATCTATAGCTGAGGTAGAGTATATTGCAACAACATCATGTTGTACACATGTTCTTTGGATGAAACAAACTTTGACAGATATATAGGTTGAGTATGATGAGCCCATTCCAATCTATTGTGATAATACAAGCACCGTCAATATCTCAAAGAACCCAGTGATGCACTCCAAGACGAAGCACATTCCAATCAAGTATCACTTTCTATGGGAGTAGGTTGCAGAAAACAACATCAGAGTGGAGTATGTGGGCACAAAAGAATAAGTGGCATACATCTTAAAAAACCAATTCCACGGGAATAATTTGAGTATCTTCGCCAGAGACTCGAAGTTGTTTATACTAAAAAATGAATTCTTTTGAATGCTTATCTTATATGTCTTAGATGTACACGAGGAAGCACCGTAAAGAGGAAAATTCAGTCGGGGGGAGAAACCTCAGATGGAAAGATACCCTTACCATTGATGAAAAAGGGGGAGGGATTCATTAGATGCATGTGATAGAGACACGGTTCCAGGGGGAGCATGGTCATAGAGATGCAGAGGACAGAGGCATGTTTCCAGGGGGAGCATGAGTGATATGACTTCAGTATTGCATGACATAATTTCAGTTTTGCATCAGAGTGTTTCCATCAATGCCAAAGGGGGAGATTGTTGATTAAGGTTGGTTGTCATT
>SNQJ01S0221778.1:15021-26247 GCA_010110895.2 Picea sitchensis
GATGCAGAGGACAGAGGCATGTTTCCAGGGGGAGCATGAGTGATATGACTTCAGTATTGCATGACATAATTTCAGTTTTGCATCAGAGTGTTTCCATCAATGCCAAAGGGGGAGATTGTTGATTAAGGTTGGTTGTCATTGATTTCAACCCTTGAATAAGTCCTGATAGCACAAAGGATGAACTCCAAAGTGGTCCCCTTATAGAGAAAGCCCTCATGGGAAGGCGCTTTGCGGATTGAGTTATCCTAGAAGTATGGTTAGAGAACCCATGCTTATTTGTGGAATAATGAGATGAAGGTCAGTGAATTTGTCAGTGAAACTATACTATATGGATATTTATTGTCATTCCATTTCCAGTGGTATGTGGAACGTCACATAACTCCTCACGGTTAGAGAGTTATGGCCATAAGAAGTTGGAGAACCCAGATTGGAAACCTACTATATGTGACAACACCTAGACTAGATGTAATGCAGGCAGTTGGATAGGTGGCACAATTTCAAGCAGAACCAAAGGAATCACATGTATTAGCAGTGAATAGGATTTTTAGATATCTCAAAGGAACAAAAGTGTTTGGATTATGATATCCAAAAGGAAAGGATCTATCACTTATTTCCTACACAGATCAAAGTCTACAGATCAGAGGCAATACATATCAATGATTGGAAACCTACTATATGTGATTCAAAGTTGAGCAAAGATGGTGATTCAAAGTTGAGCAAAGATGGCGATTCAAAGTATACAGATCAGAGGCAATACATGTCAATGATTGGAAACCTACTATATGTGACAACATCTAGACCAGATGTAATGCAGGCAGTTGGATAGGTGGCATGATTTCAAGCAGCACCAAAGGAATCACATGTATTAGCAGTGAAGAGGATTTTTAGATATCTCAAAGGAACAAAAGTGTTTGGATTATGATATCCAAAAGGAAAGGATCTATCACTTATTGCCTACACAGATGTAGATTGGGCAGGTTGTATTGATGATCGGCGAAGCACCATTGGAGCAACGTTCTACTTGGGTGAGTGTTTAGGATCATGGCTAAGAAATAAACAATCATCAATATCTTTATCTATAGCTGAGGCAGAGTATATTGCAACAACATCATGTTGTACACATGTTCTTTGGATGAAACAAACTCTGACAGATATACAGGTTGAGTATGATGAGCCCATTCCAATCTATTGTGATAATACAAGCACCGTCAATATCTCAAAGAACCCAGTGATGCACTCCAAGACGAAGCACATTCCAATCAAGTATCACTTTCTACGGCAGTAGGTTGCAGAAAAAAACATCAGAGTGGAGTATGTGGGCACAAAAGAATAAGTGGCATACATCTTAAAAGACCAATTCCACGGGAATACTTTGAGTATCTTCGCCAGAGACTCAAAGTTATTTCTACTCGAAAATGAATGCTTTTGAATGCTTATCTTATATGTCTTAGATGTACACGAGGAAGCACCATAAAGAGGACAATTCAGTCGGGGGGAGCAGCCTTGGATGGAAATATACCTTTACCATTGATGACAAAGGGGGAGGGATTCATCATATGCATAGGATAGAGGCATGGTTACAGGGGGAGCATGGCCATAGAGATGCAGAGGACAGAGGCATGTTTCCAGGGGGAGCATGAGTGATATGACTTCAGTATTGCATGACATAATTTCAGTTTTGCATCAGAGTGTTGCCATCAATGCCAAAGGGGGAGATTGTTGATTAAGGTTGGTTTTCATTGATTTCAACCCTTGAATAAGTCCCGATAGCACAAAGGATGAACTCCAAAGTGGTCCCCTTATAGCGAAAGCCCTCACGGGAAGACGCTTTGCGGATTGAGTTATCGTAGAAGTATGGTTAGAGAACCCATGCTTATTTGTGGAATAATGAGATGAAGGTAAGTGAATTTGTCAGTGAAACTATACTATATAGATATTTATTGTCATTCCATTTCCGATGGTATGTGGAATGTCACATAACTCCTCACGGTTAGAGAGTTATGGCCATAAGAAGTTGGAGAACCCAGATTTGGGTAATAGGCCCAAGTTTGTTTGATGGATAATGGTATGAGTTTTGATATATTTGCAAGTAATACTATTCTATATGGGTATTACATGTCATTCAATTTTTGGTGGTATGTGGAACATCACATACCTCATAACTCCTCACGGTTTGAGAGTTATGGCCTTACGAAGTTGGAGGACCCTCATATGTCATCTAGAAGCCCCAAAAGATCAAAGTAATCAAAGTGGTTTAAGAGATTTTAGAAGGTAAATAATAAAGTGAAATGATGAGTGTACTATAATTCAAAGTGAATAAAAAATAAATTATTTAAATAATAAATTTAATGGATAAATTAGAAGTGGGTTAACCCTAAAATAAGGAAAGTGGGCAAAGTGACCTAGAAGATGTTTTTAAGGAAGCTACTTGGAGAGTATAAATAAGAGGCAAGGCTCTCTCATTTTAGGATACACTTGAGAATATTGAATATATTTAGGTGTATGAGGTAACCAAAGGATATCTAAGTCTAATTTCATAGGGAAGGTGAAGAATATAAGGATAGAATTCAAGGGAGGATAAATTCTTTTGATGATGCTTTCTAAGGTATGTTATTTACAGGTTATCTCACCATTTTCGCAATATTTTTTTTTTTAGAATGATTAAGAACGTGAAATTTCTATTCCATTGAGGAAACGTATCCAAGTATTTGTGGTAAAAAATTCATCTTGTGGGTCGTTGTATTGTTGGATTTACACTCTGTGGAAAATAGGGTTTGTGGCTAGTCCTGAAACTAGTCTAAAACAATTGTTTCAGAATAAAATGTCATATCTTCTTCATAAAAGATCCAAATTCAGTAAGACCAAATTTTTTGGTTATATTATAGTCTTTATTATTATGTGTAATATTTTCAGATTGATTCACCAAATATTCTGTATGGGGCACGCTCTACAAGGTCACTCTCTAGAATAATCTAGAATTTAGCAAGGTATGACATTTTTTCTATAATTCCTTTTATGAGAGGTTTCAAGTAGTTACACTTGGAGGAATTTCATAAAACACACTGAATAACATTGTGTATCAGTTTCATATATTTATTTGTTACAGGTACATAGTTATGATTATTTCACGTTAGGGTTGTTGACTAATCCAAAACTAGTCACGTGAGACTAAAGAAAAGTTTGATGAAAATGCTAGTCTCTTGTTGTTAAAGCTAAGGAAGGTTTGCAGGTATGTGATCATATATAATAGGTCTATTAAAAAGTTACAAATCATATTTGGATGATGAAATCGATGAGGGATTTTGGTTAAGGTACATGTTGGGTAGATGGTTGATACAAGTAGTTGATGAGTTGACACATACATGAGGTGTATAGTTAATGATGTTGGTACATATTGATGAGTCATAGTTGATGAGTAGGTGACACATGATTGGTAGATACTTTGTACATGGTTGGATGCACTTTTTTATGGTACAATTTGAATACATGATGTTTGGTACATGCTGGTGCATGGTTGATGCACTTGTTTATGGTACAGGTTGATTACAGGTTGAGGTACAGGTTGATGCCTGGTTTAGTTTAATTGGTACAGGTTTACAATGGTATATCTCATAGTGATAGTGTAACAGTTGTTCCATAATTCTACTTCTACTTCAAAGCGGTTGGATGGGGCCAGGATAGGTGGTTGTAGCCACCTCCCAGTTGTAGTTGGAGAACATAGGGGGTTGTAGCCTCCTTATGGTTGTAGCTAGAGAATTGGGGAGTTGGAGATTCCCTCAGGTTGTAGCCTGAGAAACTAGAAGGTTGGAGCCTCCTTCCAGTTGCAACTGGAAAACAAAAGAAGTTGGTGCTTGCAATGAATGTAATTCTTCAAGACATATTGTTACAGGTGAATCCTCCCGTGGACAAGCAGATTCCCTCTTGGTCTCTAGGATCCTAAGGCCAAGAAATAAAAGTGATTAACATGGAAACTAACATCCTTTTATATATAATCAAGCTAATATATGAAGGAGAAGAAGAAAGATATGTACCTTATTAACGACGTTTGTCCTTGCAAAGTCCAGGTTGAGCTTTGATCCTGAGCTCCTTGACAGGTCCTGTAGAACAAACATAGATACAATGGAATTCCTACTCTATTGAGATTAGCTCAAATATAGATCCATCTACTGCATACAAACTCATGTGGAACAAGCATAAGTTTGAAAGAAACAATCCAAGCATTGATATATTGATGAGAACAAGTAAAAGTACTTACAATCCTTTGATGAAGGTGCAACAACTTCTTCCATTTCTCCTTGTCCAACCCCTTTGCTCAAGTAATCTACACTGATTGCCTTGATGAAATCTCACTTATGAAATCATACACTTCATATCTCCAATATTTTCTGTTAATACCACTTATAGGATCATAAGTTTGGTATCAATCTCTAGTTTCTCTCTCTCTGTATGTTGCCTATGAGATTATAGGTTTCATACCTCCAATATTTTTCATGTACCTTTCACCATGAGAAGGCCTCCTTATATAACCTTGGAGAGTCACAACCACTTGAGATATACTTGGGATAAGTTGAGGATTCTTCTCCTTCAGTTGAGGATCTTCCCTAAGATCATGCCTTAACCTTCTATTCGAATCCAACCACCTTCAGAAATTGTGGGGATTCTTCCCTGTTTTAGCTCAACAAACCAAAAAATCACTCAGAAAAGGTAGCTCTCCCCCAAAAGGGTGCACAGAGCACTCAAACGCTCCCCTAAAGAGGCCCAGGGAGTGCTAACACTCCCTGACAGTGGGTAGGGGAGCGCTCCTCTCTAAAATCCATATTTGAGTGGTTCTTTTAGCGACAAAAGGTTTGTACTCCCTGCCAACTGATTTCTCTTCTTCAAAACTAGTCTTTGAGGTGTCTTAAGTGTCCTTATGATGTCGTTAGAGGCACGACATAGGAAAGATGGCAGTATGATGTTTTCAACACTTGCGACACTTGTGATCAATATGCGACACTTGCAGACAAGATGCGACACTTACAACACTTATAATGACGACACTTGCAACACTATTGAAGTGAGTAATTTTGAGGTGTAACACATATAAGAAAAAACATTCCGTGGTTTTATCCCGCTTTAGGTTTCCAAAAAAAACACTGGTGTACTGTGTATGAGTATTATTGTTCATTTGTTCATTGCTCATTATTGGATGATAATTATACATTGATATAACACTTGGATTATTTTGTTAAAAAGGATTATAATTGCTCTATTACTGATTCACCCCCCCCCCCTCTCAGTAATCCAACAAGAGATTGGGGTCTAAACACTGTGTTTATACTTAAAGGACAAAGTAATGTAGACTCAATATGAAGTAAATAATTTCCCTAGAGTAACTTTTCTCTCAAAGTTGAATTCTTTCTCTTCTTTCCATAGATCGGAATTGGCCCATTTATAACCTTCAAAATGGAACTAAAGGGTTGAGTCAGAACATTTCCAATAAATGCAAGGACAAGGATCATAGATCTCTTTTCATGACATAGACACCCGATATTAATTTTTATTTTCTGGCACAAATCCCAATGTACGCGGGCTGTAGTGGAGCAACCTTATTTTACGCATGTTGTATAGTAGGCAAGATGCGTACATGTGGAAAAATATGTATTTTTATCTCTGGATTTTACAAATAGGGATGATAAGTTTGCATAGGGAAATGGAAAAAGGTCTTCTGTGCAATATTGCATAGGGTGAGGAAAATCTTGCTATAAAATTCATATAGTCTATTGAGTCATCCTCCATCACAATTGATTGGAAGGGGACATTACAATCCTCCCCTTCCAAGATTTCCTTTCCTAAAGCAATTCTAGATCAGGGTGCTACAATATCTATTCCCCTTCCTAGGTAACATCTTCTACGGGCAGTGCTATCCATACAACCAAGTAATTTTGAATGAAATTTCTCCTCATTTTCCATTTGCCGACATCAACAATCCTCTCGAGAGCTAGAACAAATTTTACCTCATATATTGTAGGAATATCTGTCAAAACGATGACCTGTTGTCCCAATTCCTTCTTGAGGCATGATATATGGAAGGTATTTTGGATCATGCTTCCCTTTGGTAGCTCCAACTCATGTGATACTTCCCCAACTCTCCTGATCACTCTATAGGGCCTCTAAAAATGGGGCTTAATATTCTTTTCACCACTCTTATTCAATGATGACTGTCTGTACGATTGAAATCTGAGAAAGATGAGATCTCCAACCTCAAATTCGTTTTCTACCCCATGTATATCTGCATACACCTTATGTTGATTCTGAGTGGCCTGTATATTCTCCTTCGAGACTCTTAAGATGTCCTGAATTTTTTGTAACCAGTCCTTGGCCTTAGGAGCTTGGCTCTCTCCAAACGTCAAATCCATAAAATATGGAGTCTCATAGACATACAATGCCCTAAATGGGCTCATCCCAAAAGACATGTAATGAGTGGTGTTGTAGCAATGCTCCCTGAGATGAAACCATTTTATCCATGCTAGTTGCCACCCTAACACATATTTCCTCAAGTACCCCTCGATCCATTTGCTTACTATCTCAGTATTCATGTTTGTCTAAGGGTTATGTCTAGTGATAGGTGTCAAATATGTCCCAGGTTATAACTCCTTCCAAAACACACTGAGAAACCTACTATCCTAGTCACTGACTATGTTTCTCGGAAGGCCATGGATTCTGAACACCTCCCTGAAGATTATATATGATACATGAGATGCATTGTACTCCGTAGGAATAGAAAATAAGTGCGTATATTTATTCAAACTTTCCACTACCACATAGATACAGTCTGTTCCCTGCACCTTTGGTAACCCTGTGATGAAGTCCATGGAAATGTTTTCCCACTTCTGCTCTGAGATTGGTAATGGTTGAAGAAGTCTTGCAGGATTTGTGAACTCTGACTTATTCTACTAGAAAGTCATGAACTCCCTCACATGATGAAGTACATACCCTTTGTGACCCTTCCATGAGAATATCTCCCTCACCTTCTTGGAGGTCTTTAGATACTCCTCGTTCCTTGCTAGTGGTGCATCATGCGCTTCCCTCAGAATATTATCCTTGATTTTGGAATTAGGGAAAATATAGATCCTTTCTTTGTAGTATATGCATGCCATCCACTACCATGTACTTTTCATCTTGAATATTTCCCTCCACCAGCTTACAAGCGAGGGTATTCTTGGAGCATTCCACCAAGAGAATGGACTTCTATTATGCTGAGATTTATTTCATTGATAAGGTTGCAAGTATCTTGGATAAGGTGCCAACAACTATATTCTTCTTTCCTTTTACATACTCAATGTCAAAATCATATGAATTTACCTTACTCACCCACTTATACTGCCTTTCATCCAGTTCCCGCTACTTCAAGAAATATCTCAAGTTGTTATGGTCATTTCGAACCGAAAAATGTCCTCCTACTAAGTACTATCTCAATTTGGCTAATGCATGCATGATGGCCAACATATCCTTATCATATATTGACTAGAGACTCTCAGGACCCCTTAGCTTCTTGCTCTCGAAATCTATCAAATGTCATTTCTACATGAACACTGCTCATATCCCTTCACCAGATGCCTCACACTCTAATAAAAAAGACTGTGTAAAATATGGGAGTGCTAATATTGGGCAAATGATCATGACCTTCTTCATTCTGTCAAACACTACTTGTGCATCCTATGACCATCGAAATACCCGATTCTTGGTGAGGTTTTTTAATGGCACAACCAATTCTGAAAAATCTTTCACAAAACATATGTAATAGCTACATATCCGAAAGAATCCTCGTAGATATGTGAGTGACCTGGGGGTGGGATAGTCTAAGATGGTATAGATCTTCTCCTGATGCACCTTTAATCCCTCAACACTAATCATGTGCCCTAGATAGAGAATCTTTGTCAACCTGAACTCACACATTTCCTCCTTGATAAAAAATGATTGTTCCTCCATAATGGTGATAATCTTTTCCACATGATTCAGTTGTTCCTCCTTTGTCATATTGTAGATGAGAAGAACATCAAAGAATACCCATATAAATTTCCTCAACTGTTTGTTGAATATATGGTTCATGCATGACTAAAAGGTAGATGCTACGTTAGTCAAACCGAAGGGCATGACTAGAAACTCGTAGTGCACATAGTGACACTTGAATGTTGTTTTAAGGATATCCTCCTCCTTGACATGAATCTGGTGGTATCATGATCGCAGATCAACTGTTAAGCCCTCACAACCGTCCCAGACATAAAGTTCTGACCTGAACAGTATCTCCGGCCAACGGTCGTCAGGGTCAGGTCCCTCGGTAACACCGGCTTCGCCGGTAGGGGCACACCTCGAAATGGGAGCCCCGTCAAGAAGTACACATCCTTCTCCACAATGAAGGGGATCTTCTCTCCTCGCACAAGGAAGCAGTGGAGCTCAGAACTCCACATCTGAATCAGGAACTGCAGGAGATACTCCTGCGCCTGTATCAATGGGCACTTAAAGAACTTTAGCATCCCACAGGCTGCCAAATTCGCTCGCACACTTGGGTCCTCAATCACCATAACGTCTCGTAGCTGGGAACAATCTCACTCTCGCCAACCCACTGGCATCGTGCAAACTGTCCACCTGCAGCCACAACAAAGAGTCTTATATCATCCCACGAGACCATCAACAACATCACAAAGATCAATTTACACCCGTCAGCTTTGCCTCTAAGGCATGACTGTTTCCACCCACAGGCGCACACGTGCGCACCTGTTCACTACATAGGCGTGCATGAATGTGCACCTGTTAGCTGCACAGGCGCGCTCTCAGGCGCGCCTGTTACCTACACAGGTGCGCACTGGTGCGCGCCTGTCTACGACACAGCCGCGCACAAATGCGCCGCTATATAGCCAACAGGCACACACATAGTGCGCGCATTTAATTCCCTCACCAGCGCCTCCATGCGTGTCTATCCGGTGGGTAGGCTCGCACGTGTGCGCGCATACTTCTGGATCGCCCGTGCACGTGGGGCCCACATTCCCAAAATCCCTCTGTACAGCCCTCCATACAGCCCCTTCCCAAAAAATGAAATCCTATTTCTATGTAGGATGATCAGACCACTAACCTGAAGCTCGCTAATCGCCAATCGGATGCCTCATCCTCCCTGAATCTCCAAATCTCCTCTGAAAACTTCTCGTCGAGTCACTATTGCAGCAGGTACAAATGAGGTGGAAATGTGGGCCCTACAACTATATATAGGCCTTTTTGCCAAAACTTCCACTCACCATTCCTGGAGCCCACAGTGTCCTTTTTTCAATCTGCCTTCAGCCACGGGATCAACATCCCGTCATCTACATCACAGCAGTCCCCGGGCCTCTTTTTCATCCTAAGCCCCCGGGGTGCCTTTTTTTTCATACCCTGGTCAGGTACGCATGCTATTTACGCTTATCACATACATGCTCATATCTTTGAGTCTCTTCAAATATTGTTCACTTTGGGTATTTGGTTTTCATGTGTGCAGGTACTTGGTCATCATACATCGGCACAACCCCTTCAGGTATACACTCAGCACTGGCATGTAGGTTTTCCCTTTGTATCGCACTTACATTTCCAGTCACACCCTCTAATATTTGCCTCTAGGATCCCCTTTCCCGGCTCTGCAGTACCCACACCTCCATTTGCATCTTCGGTACTGTCACCCGGTAGCATTCTTCCCCACATGAGTTGTCCCATTCATAACACCTTGTGGCACTTCTGACACTCATGCTATTCCTCAAAACCCTTTAGGGATGGGAGTCTCGATAGTCTTTCATCATGTCGCGAATCAACCACATACTCTTTCTCCTCATTTTGCTAGCTTTCCCACACAGACTCCCAGATTCTCTCTTCACGGTTCTATTTTTTGACTGCACCTCCGCAGTATCCTGAACCCTACACTTCATCCATAATCAGTTTGCCCATTTGCAAATCTCCCTTCATTTCACCTACCCCATACAGAAACTCACCAATGGGGCCCCCACCCTTCATCGGCTTTCTGAGAAAATTATGCCCTGCATGGGCCACCCATATCACACTGGGGCACCCATTTATGTATTTGTACATTTCTCCCCAAAGTTATTCGTTATTTATTGTACAAATGCCTTTATTTTCCAGTCATTACATTCCCTTTTTGTCGTCACCTTTGGGCGACCTACTTTCCTTTTTTGGCCAACCGCAACCCATGTCACCCTTGGTTTGGGAACTACTTTTCATCCACCCTTCCTGGCATCGTCCATATCTTCAGAGTACCCCATAGGTCACTTACCTATGCCCTCTGAATTTGTTCACCTTGTCCCGCCTCTAGCACAACTTATCCCCGGTCTTGTCGTCCCCCTGACACTCGACCTCATTGAATGGTTGTGGCCACTTTTTCTCTCACGCATACTCCAACCAAGGGAAGTCTTGAGTCTTCCCACATCTTGACTTCATCCATGTTCCTCTGCCACTTCCTCACCTCAGTATATTTCATGAAGCCATTTGTTCTGGGAGTCGCGTCCCCCTTTTTGTCGACATCAACACAGTTTCCAGAAGGGCGACAGTATCTTGATTCTCATTATCCACTCAATGAGAGATCTTGGACGGCACAGGGTGAAACACTATTGCTCCCTGCTGTCATTGACCCCCTTAACATTCGACCCCAACACTTTCTCATGTTACGGTGGGTCTTACTTTGTGACTATTGCAGTTAGTTATTTTATTTGTCGAAGACCTCTGAACTTGGCAAGGCCATTAATGCCCACATAATCGCTGCTACTTATTACCGTGATCACTGCCTACTATTCAGAGCAGGTTCATTTGCAGAATTGTCTTCTGCCTGTATCACGACCGCCCCCGAGGGCGCTGCAATTGTCTACACCAACACTTCAGTCATCTTTTTCTTCAGAGTTACATGACACGAGCATGGGGCATGCCCACCTCGTTTGTACACAGTTTTCTATTTTTACACACCTCATGGAAGGTCAGGTCCTACCGGTTCCTTTTTCCCTCCAACGGATCGCTCTCGACGATCCCACTACTACTCCCAAATTTCTTCCACCCACTCAAAATCATGATCATTAAATTCACCTAATTCCTAGGAGTGTTCCTCCTAACATCAGGCCATACAGATACCCTTATGCCCAGAAGAGTGAAATTGAGCACATGGTTGAAGAAATGTTATAGGCTGGCATTATTAGACCTAGCCAAAGTTCTTACTCTGCA